>OMNV01001537.1:158559-187726 GCA_900303265.1 Brotula barbata
AGACGAGCCGGTCCGTGCGAGGACGAGGGGGTACAAAGAGAAAGCGGAGAAAACGGAGAGAAAAATAAAAATATATATTCATATATCGTTCCTGTTGGTAGGTGATGCTGATGCTGCTGTTATGGCAAAGCTCTCTCTCTCTCTGACGCACCCAGAGCATCAAATCAGAGGAAAGGCGCAAAGCTACGTCAAGGCCTCCGTACTTAGAACGGACAAGTTTCCTCCAACACTTTCAAAATAAAACTTCATTTCTCCTTTTCCATTTTTACCCCACCGGAAGCTGTACCTTCACTTGCGTTTGCTGTGCGTGTATGTTTGCAGGATGGCTGAAAAGAGTTCAGAAGTAATTTTGATTTTTACTTGGTGGAGGGGTGGGGCATTGACCCATAGATACATAGAAAATACAAAGATAAAATACAGGTACATTAGTAGTGCCTAAGTACCTCAGTGTTGTGTGTGTGTGCTGTATGGACCTTCACCTTAATTGATCAGTTTCTAACGTCTTGTTTTTTCACACTTCAAAGATTTTTACTGCCCAACGACGCACAACATTTAAACATGATAAACCAAGCCAATTATTGTCTCAGGTCCAAATGCCCCCTAGATTTAGTTTGTTGCGTTCAAGTCCTGTCTATGGGTCCTGTCAAGCGCTCTCTTTGTGTTCCATAAAAGGTAATCAAATTTAATGCAGCCTAATCCCAACACCCCAAGACAAAATCCATTAAAAAAAGAGAGATTGTTCTCAAATCACACTACTTTTCTGTGGAATAAACTTCCTCCAAACATCAAAGAGGCAGATTCTTGCAATCATTAAATCTCATTTAATGACACACACTACCCCAGGGTACAATGTTCAATTGTCTTTCCTACATCCAACTTAGGTAAATGGCCATTTGACAATGAGGCCAATGAAAATGAGGAACGATGACAGTGAAACATTTATTGTTTGTATTTATTAATAAGCCAATGTAATTCTATTTATAGAGCATATTTAAACACAAAGGTGATTCATCATTCATTCAAAGCTTCATTTAAGTCCTAAAATAAGAAAATAAGAAATGAGAAAAAAAACAAAAAAAAACAAGACACCTATAAATACAATTTAAATTGATGAAGAAATCAAAACCACAAATGTGAGCAGACAATGAAACATTTAAGTGCAAAATCAAAATACTCAAATTTTCCAAAAGGAAGCAGAAACAAAATGGTTCTAACCACTGACTTAAGGAGAAACCTTTTTTTTCATAATAAACCAGGAAATTTAACCTGAATTCCATTTTAGTTCATGGTATACGCGATCCACCATGGAGGACAAATACTTGACTTGAACACATTATGACATGTGGCAGCAGTTCAATGGACATGTTTTTGACTATTATCTTCTATAATTTCCCCCATGGAGGAAGTGAACACTTTTCAGCCAGTGAGCATGTCTAGATCTATGCTGCTGGCTCTAGATGTGTACCGTGGCAGTTGTGATGTGCTTTATTCAACAGGAGAATGGCTTTGCGTCTTATGTGGATGTGTACAAAATGGCTAATTTTAAATTTAACAGAATCATACTACTTTTTAATATATGTATTACTAATCTAGTTAGGTCTTTTTGTCTGTTACAAACAGATTACAAACAGCTTTTTTCATCCCGAATATGTTAAGGCATTACATGCATAGCATTACTCTCCAAGCCTGATAACTCTTCATGGTCTTTTTGCCTTTATGTAGCAAGTGTTCTGTCTTCAGGGGCCACAGATGTACTGTATATCTACTGTCCTCTGTGAATCCACTCAGAGGAGTTTATTTTCAAAAGTGAGTTGATATTATTTTATTATATGGATATGGAGGTTCAATTTGAAAATAAATGACCATATACAGAGATGTTAGTTTCAGCGGAGAGGAGATGCTTTGCAAAAAAATCAGTTAGTAGCTCATTTCCATCTGCAGTCCCGGTGCAAGTTAACAAGGACAGCACAAGATACACCTGCCTACCAAAAAAGATTATGACAGCCCTCGCTTCCTTATGTGTCATACTCACCATTCATTTAACAATCAATCCTCCAAAATGTGCCTGATGGGGACGGACCTTCTGTTACATGAAGTCCTTCAGATTATATAACAAAAATAATTAGTATCAGTATAGTATTTGATATTAGTATTTTCACATCCATATTGTCAAAGAAGCCTCTCTCTATCTCAAAGAGTGTGAAAATGTTAAACCATCTCACTAACACTGTATGCTAAACATATCCTCAAACACCCAAGTGCACCACAGAGTCATGACATTGCAAAAACTCCTCCCACCACACGCTCTGTCACTATGCTTTCGAAAGGGGAGAGGGGTTAGCTGTTACCAGAATTCACAGCCCATTTGTTCAATTACAACCTGCCCATCTAAATCATCCTGATGTTACTAAGAGGATGTGATTGGGTTTTTTTTAGTCAGCATAAAAGGCTGCATTGTTGATTTCATTTTACTTCAACAGACTTGGCTTGTTTGCTCCGGGTCATATGAGGCCAGGCGTCACTGCATCTTGACTTCCAGCAGCTGGATGTCTCCATTGACCTCCAGCTGAGAGATGCGGCTCAGGTCCTGGACTCTGTGTTTGTATTCCAGCTGGTGGTGGCCGTTGACAGCAACTCGGAAGTGCTGAGGGTCACACATGATGATCAACTGAGAAGAGAGGAGAATGTACCACGGTCACACAAGGGGCTGCTGCTTTCAAGGTATGTCAGATTAAACCATACATCAGTTTTTTTTCACTTAAACCTGTACACAGTGACACCTGAGAATCGACCGTTACCCCAAACATCAGTGACAAAAAAAATCTGTTCTAGTTGACAAAAATCATCAAAGAATAATGTATGTAAAAGGACAGTGTGTGGTCTCAACTTAAAATGTTGATGAACTCACTGTGTCCCTGAACACAGCAGTGTGAGCTCAGCTGCATCATCTTTATGGCAAGAATTGTAGGTAAAAAGAGATTAATAACGACTGATGGATCTTCTATCTTAAGTGACTTTCAATTTGTGCAGGATGGAAAAGAGTTCCCTGATCTTGCAGCCCTTGTCACTGCTTGGCCAATCACATACCCTGATACACCTTGCTATAGGTTTACCAATTAATCAATCATTGTAGGTTAAAAAGCCCATGTCAGGAATTGTTTCACAATTAATGTAATTACGTCAGTTATCTATTGTGTGAAGACTAGACACATAATTTGTGCATCGATGACGTATCTTCTCACTCATTTCAAACTATGTTAATGCATTCTAAAAGGTTTTAACACTTCAGCAAACAAATCAGATGTACTGTATGCTTTCATGAAAAATTTAACATAAAACACCACATGACAGATAACCACAAGCTTTATAGAACACACAGA
Organism: Brotula barbata; assembly: GCA_900303265.1. NCBI lineage: Eukaryota > Metazoa > Chordata > Actinopteri > Ophidiiformes > Ophidiidae > Brotula > Brotula barbata. The sequence continues at coordinate 161,940 of OMNV01001537.1, forward strand.
GGAAATAAAAAAGAAACTGGACGCAAGACTTTGTGATGAGCCGCCAAAGGTCAAGATATTGTACCTCAAAGTACTTTGAGGCAGTGAAGGGGAAGGCGGCCAACTTGGTCTCCTCAGGGCCCCAGCAACCAGACAGGAAAGAATTTCTAACGAAGAGACCACTTTTCAATCGAGGGTTGAGATGCAGAGCGATGTCAGTACTGTTTGCCACACGCAAGTTCACACAGAAACTGTATAAAAGATCAAACACAAAAAACATGTCAAAATATCAAAAACAGAAACATGAAAATAAAGAAATGTCACGTCCCAGAGCGTAGTGCTACATAGTTTTGAATCACTTATTGTGATTCAGTTCTGTGAATGAGCGTGGGCATTCATAGAAGAGTAAGTGTTGGTGTGTGTGTGTTTCATTGACAGAATCTTCTGCCCTGTCAAATGGAAAGGACCGAGACATCTCATCGATGTGCACCTGAGCAGGGCTAACTCTCCCGTGCAGATCACATCATTCCTTTGCCTACCGCCTACTCAAAGCAACAGATGTCTGTGTATTTTTGTTTAGTCCTTTTCTAAGACTTTTTTCATTGTAACCTCATGAAAGAGCTGTTTTGAGTTTTATCACTAAATTTTTTCTAACCAGTTTTCTGTGTGATCGTGGAACTGGTGACAGAAACCTGAGGGAGGATGCAGACATCATGTGATGATTCTTATATAATATGAACAGACACACGCACGCGCGCATACACACACATTTTACCTCTCTGGATACATATTGGTCTGTCCTTTGATGGTGATAATGCGCCCAACGCTCAGTCCATTCACCAGCTCACCTCTGAAGGGAATACTCTGTTGGACAGCCATCAATCAAACAATTTACAAAACAAAACAAAACCAACATTTAGAACAAAGATCCTCTAATCAAGTAAAAGTACAAGGAGCTCAGCCATATTTATTGACTTACTGATTAATTGTGCTTTTGAAAAATTAATTATCTGGCAAACATTGAAGGAATATAATTTAATTATTGTGGTAAACCAGTTTTGCACAGACCTCTATGAGCATGACAGGAAAATGAGAGGCCGAATGACAGACAGTCAGAGGGAAACAATTTTCAGACTGAAAGTTCCCTGATCGTTATTTGGATTTTTATTCTCATTTTAAATACTAAATAATGCCTTATGTTTACATACACAAATTTAAGACATTTTAAGGATCCAAAGACAACCTGAAGAAGCAAGCAATGAAAGAAAGAATGAAAGAATGGGAAAAAAGAGGGAGAGAAAATAAGGAAAGCTAGACAGCTGGCAAAGTCTGAAGTATACTGATCTGCAATCCAATAGACATGTGTGGAAAGAGCTGAAACTGGCTGCCATCAGGTTTTTGATGACGAATGAACCCAAATACCAGTGAGGCAGAGTAGAAATCAAGAGCTATATAACGTGTACATGGGTACAACTATGACATGTTTAATTACGGGCTCCACTGGTTTTGAAAAATTCATTGTTCTATTGTATTAAATGTGAAGTTGTAACTTATTTTAGACAAAATATCCAACAGTCTCTGTACAACAGAAATCTGTACATGATCATTGTGCAACACTAAAACTCACCAAGTCTCCTGTAGACGGGATTAAAGCCTGGAATGAGAATGAAAAGGGTAGAAATTAATTTAAAAACGAGATGATTGAAAACAAAAACAAATGATTGAAGGCAGAAACAAATGACGGGCAATTGGTGTTTTTGTGTTTCACTCTTTTTAATGGTTTTATTTGGTAAAAGCATTCTTACATTTGGTTTTTGTTGAACATCTCTGTGGGTTGGAGCAGCTTCAGGCCAAACTGGACCCTAAAAACAACAATTGTTTATTTTTAGTACAGTCACAACAAATGATTCCTTTCATTGTCCAATAATCTTTCAATTATTTTCAATTATTCCATCAATCATTTAGTCAATAAAACATTTATTATTCTGATTGTCCAATGCAGTTTTGAGTATTATTCAAAGCATTAAATCCTTATAGTAAAGAAACAGTAATCAGCAAAACCTTTGCATGTTATACAAGCCCAATTCAGAGCCTAAATCAGGGGTGTTTTATTGTTTCTTTTTTTTTTTTTTCCGACATATTGTTCTTCCAACTTGACACTGCAACATGTACATTTACAGCCAAACCTTTATCAATGTCTCTAACTCACAGGTTTTGGGAGCAAGCCGACGACTTCAATTTTAACGCCTCCGGAAATTGCCAGAGTGTCGATCCTCTCCAACGCCACTCTGTGTTTATACTCCAGCACGTGAGCTCCATTTACTGCCACCTAGTGACAACACAGAGACCAACAATCAGAAAACTCAATGTTCAAAAACAAGATAGACAAGACAAGATACTACTTCTCTAGTACCTTCCAAAATATACAAATGGACATTTTTTATTACACTTTGTTTTTTACCGAGGGAGGCATATAGTAGTAGTGGTATCAACATTTTGCATCAAAATCAACAAGGTGGTTTGAATCCAACACAATTTGCCATAAGCTGCTTGACAAGCAGAGTACAAAACAGAAAATTAAGAAAAAAGTCTGCACACTGATATATTATTATTTTGTATACAACAAAAGAGGCTCTGTTCTTTAAGTGACTTAAGATAGTTAAATGTGAGGCTCTTCTTTTTTACCTCCAACTAAGGTCATCCATGAACGCATATGGAGTAGATGGAGTATGTCACTTCCTACCCAATATGAGATGGGTGGTTGCTGTTATTTTTTACTTCAAATGTTTAATCGAACGTGCTGTTATGATGGTGTCAGTGTAACCACTTGTATCACACTAGCCAATCACGAACGAATGGGCATGTCTATCTGATATGAAACTTCAACCTATAGAGAATGACCCCACTGTACCTACAATTGCTTACATTGCTGTTAAGCTGCTCTCTCACCTTAAACATGTCGGTTTGAACCACAACGATGAGCTCAAAATCACCCCCAGGTCTGAAGGGCATCACGTACAGGATTTGTTCACTGCCCCAACGCTCCCCCTCCATGGTGTTGCACACAATGCATGACTTTTTGAACCTCGGGTTGAAGTGAAAGGCGATATCAGCCCTCGGTTTCACGCTGCTGCCACACATGAAATCTAACTGAAACCTACAACAGAAGAAAAACCAAGAAATGACGGGGAGATGCACCAGATAAAACAAATCAATAGAAAGAGGACAGAAAGAGGACAAAGAGGTTATCATGCGAGTGAGAGATAACTATGAGATGACAGAAAGATGTCCGTAATCTCTGTTGTCGGAAAACAAATCACACGTGATGTCATACCTGTCAGATTCAGAGGGCACTGAGCCCTGGATGAGAACCATCTCCCCCGGCAGCAAACTGCCCAGGATGGTACCGGCAAATGGAATTGTCTGTGCAAAATTACAAAATATACTGATAATATAGAAAATCAATCAACAGTAATGTCGGACGAAAAAAAAGGCGAGCGCGTAAACAATGAAGCGTTGTTTATTTAATATATCTTAAGAAAAAAAATTAAAGATAAAAATCAAAATGTCATGAGAGTAGTGTATGTAAATTGTAAGCTAACAAAAGAGCATACTAGCTATCTCTGCGTCAAAATGAAGCGTACGGAGGCTGTGCTGACGTTATTTGTTAGTATTTTGGCGTATTTTGAAGAAAACACCAGATAATGACTTGTTTCCAGGTATTAGTTGTTACTTAAAATGCATCTATAGTGGCCCTTCTCGGTAGTAGTTCATCATAAGACATAGCAGAAATAAACAGAACGAGCAAAACATACTAATTTCTTATACATTTCATTTCATTTTATATACAAATATGACGCAAATAAATGAGCAACTGAGGAGGTATTGTATTATATCTACTTATTATTTATCTAATGAACTGACTCGGTCTGAATTAAACCCCATTTAACTGAGGCGGGAGACATCACATTCCATGTTAGCGCCGAGCTAATCCTGCCTACTGCTTAGCTAGCTTGCCCACAATTCTCCATTATTACAATTTTTACCGTCATAAAGCAAATGGACAGACTTCAACTCATAATTTTGTTGAACATTGAAAACGTTACCGGATTCTGAAACGTCTGTTTCGGAGTTGCAAGCGACATCTGTGAAGTCGAAGTTGGAAGCGACATCTTCGACGTCTGTGCAACCCTGGAACTTTGTTTACTTCCGGATGGGCAGCTGCCAGGCTTCAGTCGTCATTGGTGGCCATACGCCCTGATGATTAGTGGCATTGATATTATGAATGCTAAATGCAACAACAAACATATACGCCATACTTTTTATGAAAGATTGGAAATTTTCTCGTTGAGGAAAAGCATTTTGGAATAATTTGTTTGTAGGTATTGATTGGCAATGTGCGTGGTTATTACCATACAGGTTGTTGAATAACAATGAAATGAAAGAAGTGCAAATCAAGATTTTACATAATATATATGCAACAAATTTATCTCTCTAAATTTTTAGCTATTGAAAACAAGCGTAAGTTCTGCAACAATGAACCAGAATCTTTGACAAACTTGTTTTACCACTGCATTAATTCAATTAGTTTCTGGAGTCAACTGCAGCATTATATATTGTGTAAAACTAACCTCATTGTGATATTTAAATGTGAGTGGCTTTCATACTTTGGATATGTCAGATTTAACATTGAATTCATTGTAAATTTGTTGATTTTATAGGGTAAATTTCAGATACTCAAATGAATGGCAATTAATACTCGCAACTTCATTGGATTTGTATGTAAATTTAAAAAATATATAAGGTCTACAAATTATAGTAACTAAGAGAAATTGTAAAACCTTTTAAATTTATTGTTAACTTTTCATTGATAAATGATGATTCATTCTTCTATTTTACTCCCCATCTCCCTTTTAATGTTGCATTTATTTGGTTGGTTGGTCTAATGTTCTTTGTTTGTTTAGATTTTACTGAAAGAGCACATATCTGTACCATTTATATATATATAAATTATGTTTAAAAAAAACTAGTGGCTACACACTCCACCACATTTTTTTCCTTCTATTTTCACCACATGAATAACTTGTAGCAATGATTTTAAGTGCCATTTTTTCTGCTCAACATCACCATTTTCGTTGATTCAGTTGCTGCCAAAAAATCCCGATCCTCGATCCCAAATCTTTTGCAACAAAGTCAATTACTACAAAACACTGTACTACCCAAGTCCTTTTAAAAGATAAATACATCCAGGGATTTTGGCCCTTCACATGTGGAATAAAGACAAATTTAATGAAACTATAAATGTCAGGACCAAAAAAAACCCCTAAATGATTTCAGGGTTTATTTTCAGTCTTAATTTCTCTAGAAATTGATTGCCACAAGGCCTGCTCTATTGTATATATAAATATTTGAATATACCCTTAACTTAAAAAAAAAAAAAAAATTAACTTAACAGAAATATTAAAACCTATAGGAGCAAATGCTGCTGTTGTAACCGTGGGCTCAACTCATACAGCTAAAATAAAGCTTAAATTTAAAAAAAATATATAAAACCCAATTGAGACTTCCATATGCATATTTGAACTTTAATTGCAAAACAACCAAAAATACTGTACACGTAACTAAAAACTCACTATGTTTACATACAAAAGATAAAAAGGTTGTAAGCAGCCAAAAAGTTCATTAGAAACACTTGGAAGCCTAACCAGCTGAGATCCGTGACAGCATAACTGCAACTTCAATTCCTGTATGATGTAGTGCTTTCGGAATTCACCGGGCTGCATTCAAACTTGTTGATCCTGTCTATTCCATCTAACCAAGGGCGCGCCCTCATTGGCCTCCTCAGGAGTCCGATATGTTGACGAAGGCCTGCCTCCATTAATAAAAGTCCAAAGTTTCATGTGCTCAGAAGTCAGCATCAAGTCTGAAGGTGTTGTCACTTTGTCCAGACATCACACCCATCCTCTGGTACTCGCCAACTCGCTTCTCGAAGAAATTTGTCTTTCCCTCCAGAGAGATGTTCTCCATGAAGTCAAAGGGGTTCTCTACCCGGTAAATCTGGAGGAAAATGTTTGAAACTTTAGTGTTGGGCAATAAAACCCACAGAAACATCAATGACTATCAGGCAGGTAGCTCAGTCAGGCGTCTGTTTCATGCTGCTGCTCCTCTGACAGTGGACCACATGTTCACTGAGCAGATGTGCAGCTGCACCCAGCCCCCATCTATGGCTGAGGTCCGTACCCCTGCGCTTCTCATCATAGCAAACCTTGACCCTTTAAATGTCACAAACACTGGCACCTCTATCTACAAAATTTAGACTTTTTTTCTAAATTTACAGAACATACATCAGACCAGATACTGATCAGACTAAGTCTTACCTTGTTAAAGCCAAGCTCCAGCATCAGCCTGTCAGCCACGAACTCAATGTACTGTGTCATCAGGTCACAGTTCATCCCAATCAGCTTCACAGGCAGTGCCTTAGTCAGGAACTCCTGAAAACAGTGTTACATCAATAGGGATTCTACCTTCAAAATCAATATCTTATTTGACAGAATTTGATCACAACTGTGTGTGATCTTAGCACATAACTCGCGGTCATGCAGCACCTATAGCCAAGCCCCTCTTCTCCTAAATATATAACAGTTGTCACGTGACATTAGTCAAACCTACCTGCTCTATTTCCACAGCATTCCTGATGATCTTGACGACAGTCTCTACAGAAGGTTTCTTCAACAGGTGCTTGAACATTAAACAGGCAAAATCACAGTGCAAACCCTGCAAACACAAAACCAAATGTATTGGGAATGTGTACAATGTACATAATTTAAAGAGCACAACTTCCTCTGACAAAGAAATATGACACTTTTATTTAAAAAGGTGCATCACCTCATCTCTGCTGATAAGCTCATTGGAGAAGGTCAGGCCAGGCATCAGGCCCCGCTTCTTTAGCCAGAAGATCGCAGCGAACGAACCAGAGAAGAAGATTCCCTCAACTGCAGCAAAGGCCACCACACGCTCACCTGCAGGACAAAAACAGAGTCAGAGCCGCCATAGAAGCAGGATCATGAACAAATCCAAAAATGGAACATGAGTAGACTAAGCAAAAATCTACGGCATACTGATTCCACACTAACACTCCTTGATAAAGCTTTACCGAAGGCGGCAGTCTTGTTTCCAATCCAGTTAAGAGCCCAGTCGGCCTTCTTCTTCACACATGGCAGAGTCTCAATAGCATTGAAAAGATGGTCTCTGATGAGGACAAAAAACTGTTAGACATGAAGGACCACCGGACCCCAGTGTGTTTTTGAGTTTAAGAAAGGTCTGCTCACCTCTCTTTTGGGTCCTTGATGTAGGTATCGATGAGGAGACTGTACATCTCCGAGTGGATGTTCTCCATGGCTATCTGGAAACCATAGAAACACCGTGCCTCCGTCACCTGCACTTCCTGGGTGAAGCGCTCCACCTAGTGGTCATATGGAGCACAGGTTGAAGATTGTCAGATCAAACGTCACTCATACCTTCCTGCTAAACGGTAAAATATCAAAGATAAATCTGCTTTGTTGTCAATTAGAAAAGTCCTTAGTCCTTACCAGATTCTCATTGACAATACCATCGCTTGCAGCAAAGAAAGCCAGTACGTTGGAGATGAAATACCGCTCCTCATCCTTCAGAGACTCCCAGTGCTGCAGGTCCTTGGACAAGTCAACCTGTAAAAATCACCTGCCCATTAGAAGCCTGCCCTGCAGATCGTGTAACATGCTACAGTTCTGAATTGCCCCAAGATAACATACCTCCTCTGCTGTCCAAAAAGAGGCCTCAGCCTTCTTGTACATCTGCCAGATGTCATGGTACTGGATGGGGAAGATGACAAAGCGGCGGGGGTTGTCCTTCAGCAGTGGCTCCTCCTCTGTGCGTATAGGCTGGCAAACGAAAAAGGAATATACAAACCTCACATCAGTACAAGTCAGGACAAGGAAAAGAGCACACACTATAGGCAGACAGTGACAACCTATGTTACAGACAAGACGCCTATAAACGTTGGGTATTGTGTTGAAATGTTAGCAGTTTAAGATATTGACTATTTGGGCTAAGATGACCAGCTGCAGGTTTTATTTTGCCGTCTTCATCTGCATGCAGTTTGCAGATAAATTTGCACACTGAGCTCAAATATATGCAAAATAGAACTGTAATGTCTTCAGTTTCTCAGCTGTAGTAAAGCACAGCTGATAAACGATGACAAAAGGACGTCACAATCTGACAATCAGGTAGTCGTGCAAAACTCTAATAATGTTCTAATCTTGACTGAATTGCGATGATATTTCTTATCCAATCATTATTAAAGCTCTATTGAGAGCAGCCGTAGTGAGTGCTGACCAGCTGATTTTCTCTGTTGGCGCCAGAAATCCGCTTTTGTGGCGCCATAGCGCCCACAAAAACCCATAATTTGCAATGACGGAGACTTTGTTAGTTTCACGTTGAATCTGCTTTCAATAAGACTTTCTTACCTCGACGTCAAAGATTTTTCGCGCGGTTTTTGACGCCAAAATGCGGGTCGAGTTCAGACTGGGAGGCTGAAAAAGAAAAGAGAAAAAGATTACTTTAAGAAGCATGTCCTTAATATAATCATGTCCATGGTGAACCTCCGAGCCAAAACAGTGAGGAAAAATCTGTTCAGACCGTCTCGACGCAACAAAATGGATTCCTGGGAAAATGTGATCTCACACAGTTCTGTAAATTTTCTCAGCCTAATGTTATTTTAAAACAGTACCACATTGAAGATTGTTGTTCATGTTGTTACCGTGTTTTCTTTGTCCAGCGTCATCTTGGCGATCTTGGCGCTCACGGCGTTTTCGTTTTTCACGGACAAGGGAGAGCGAGTACTCAGCATTTTGGTTTCTTTGCGTTAATAACGTTGACGAGAAAGGAGTAAAAATAAAGCTAATATACAAGAAACCTAAAATAAAAACTTAAGAAAAAACTTTTATGAGAAAAAACGCTACTTAGACCAAAAGCAGGGACGAAGCCGCAGACAAGTACTGGTAAGGCGCTGTTTGCTCCTTTTATTTGACCATTGGCGCTAGAAAGTATCAGCCAATAGAATAGCACTTCCTGACGGCTCTTTAAACTGCTGCAGAGGCTCAGCCTATCAGGTTCGCCGAAAAACAGGCGGAAGAAGGCGAGGCGGCTGGTTGAGCGCACGTGATTATTAAAATATTGCGGGAAATTCAAAAGCCTTTGTTTGCGCGCAGTTACGAAACGTAACGACAGACATTACAAAACAAGTAAAAAGCGCGATTATTCAACATTCTTAAACGTACACTGATGTAACATTTCTATTGTAAACATTCAAATGCAGTCATTTCCGGCATCGTGCGCTTAAAAATAAAGCGGTAACCGGCCTTTGTAGCGTTTGAGTATTCAGAGTATACGAGCAAAAATGGGTGACATAGAGCCGTTGTGGACATTCCCTAATCTCGGTCTAACAATGCGTTTTATTCAGGTTTCAATTTTTTTCCATCCCTATTTTGTTCGCTTTATTTTCTGGTTAGAGTTGCTGTTACAGTGTTGACATAGCGCCAAAATTATTCCATTCTTAACATTTTCGCATCCAGAGGTATTAAGACACGAGGTCTATTCGACTATGATGACTATATGGGATATTGTAAATTGCAGCCGAAACTACAAATGCACAAAGATTTACCCTCCAAACTGGTCTGTCCTCTAGCATAGTCAGCTGTTTCCGGTCTTTCAGACAGCCGCGAGTCCTGATTGGTTGACATTGGAAGTCAACGATAGAAACTGGCGAGACTCCTCAACAATAAGTATGCCTCGTAGCGGCTGGGATGAATAAAGTTGTTGTTTTTTCCGGCAAATTATCATCTTTGTTTTTGAGAACAACTTAACGATAGTAAAGACTGTACACAAGCACCAAGCCTGCCATGACGAATGAAAGTAACTGAGTAAATCTATAAATTCCTATTTCGTATATGTAGTGAAGCAGCAGTGATTAGTTGGAGGAAAAGAAAGAAAATTCTACTAAATGACAAATTCAACATTTTAACTTGTTTATTTACACCACCGTTCAGATATATGCAAATATTGTAGTTTTTACCGCATTATATCACATAATTATAATAATAACAAAATACTTAAAGTAATTATACGCAAGTTGTTCTGAAAACACCTGTGCAGAATCCTTAACGGAGGGCTATGCTGTACTGAAAAAGGATTAGGAAACTCAGGACAACATAAAGTGAAGTTGATACTTTGTAGTGGACATTACAAGATCACCACGCCTTACATGGGACCTATAACATTGTGAACTAACACATATTCTTACAACAGGTATTTTTGCAGTGTTCTTTACCAACTTTCTGCTTAGCAACCAGCTTTTTTAATTAATTTCAAACAAATAGGTGATATAATGACATGTGGATATTTGTTTCTCGGTCTAACGATGTTTTATTCAGGTTTCCATTTATTTCTAGTTGATTTGGTTTACAAGAATAGCAGTGAGATGAATATTAATTTTTCACATGTACTTAGACATTAACTTATATCTTGGTTGATATGAAATTTAAAACTAAATGTTACAGAAATCTCATGAGTTCCATCGCGGTATGTATACTGCATATTACGCCAGCATCTTTTCTTCATTACCAAGCTTCATGACCCAACTTAATTTAAGTGTTCCCTCGTGTAGCTCCATACTTACAAAATATTTGTCGCAGTGAGTACCATGCACAAGTTATTAATCTGATTAGGCAAATTATGGTACAAAAACAAACATTAAAGGCCAGGCAATAAAGACAGTGTTCATTAAAGTTTTTTGTAGGTTAGTATAGTAAAGAAAATAGCACGCAGACTACCAATGTTGTCGAATGAATATCTGAAAAATACCCTTTAAAGAGTAGGTTCTTAGTGGAACCAAAAGTAGGACAGATTTGGTTTCAATTAGCACCTTTATTTTTCTGCGCATAAGTTTCCATCAGTGGAAAATTAACCATTTCTGTTCAAATATTACATTTAGAATAAAATCCAGTCGTGTCATGATACTTTTTTTTTAATTAAAAAAAATCATATTCACTGTTTCATACAGGAAAGTGTTCAGAAATGGGACTATTTTGATATCAGATGTTATTTATATGAATAACATTCAATACAATGAGGTATTTTCTTACTGGCTATACCATGGGCCAAATGAAGGTAACAAAAACAGCACATTTCTCAACAAATTATCATTAAATAATAATAAAAGTAAAGTGTAAAGCAAAGAGACTAGGTAGTATCACAGTGAGGAATACTGACATTTTGAAAATACTACTAACTTGTACAGTCAATAAATGCGGATTGAATACACATAACATTCATATAAATATGTCAATATATGTACAGTATTTATAGTTAAGGAGTAACAGAAGTATGCCGATAACATAAGCATGAAATAGAAGCTTTGGCAAAACAAAAGGAGTGCATACGTGTGCTAAATGTGTCATATACACATAGTAAATATGATTATACTGTACATGGAGAGTACAAAATGAGCACAATTTAAAAATACAGTGCAATGTTGGTTTCTGTCAGTGAATAGCAGCCTGTCATCTCCTCCTTTATGGTGCATTTGTGGTCAGTAGGAAAAAAATGTCCTGAGCAGGGTGGGAAACTCGCTCTGTCCTCTGCTGGACACTTCAGCTACATGTGCATCACTCGTTTGTTTCTGATTTGGTGCCGTAGTAAAAGTTGAATGACTGCGTCGGAAGCAGATTAAAGTGAAACTGTCGGCTGACGCTGTTAATATGATAAATGTCTGTTCTTTGTAACTGGTGTCCTGTGCTGCTCATCTTGGCCAGAACACTCTTGTAAAAGAGAGAGATTTTGCATCTCAATGAGGTCTTTTCTAGATAAATAAAGATGAATGAATTCATGACGAATGAATGAAATAAGATTTTGTCATAAGTGTTTGGGTGTCTGAGAGCCCAATAAAGGCCAAAGTTAAGAGATATTGAACATATCAGTTTCTGTAAACGTAATGTTAAATTCATCATAAAGTCCCTGATGTTCCCTGTTTGACTTTACTCACAAACACTCAATCGTTCATACTCACATACACACTTCCTGTTTTCAACGATAATTAAGTACTGTTGATGAACCTCAGAATTTCCAGCAGAATTTTCAAAATAGCAAAACCATTGAAAATATGTCAGTCTGATGGTAAATTATTAAATCAAACATGATGCTTTATAAGCCCACTTGGTTGACTTTTTTTTTTGATCTGATCTCACACATTCAGTTTGCTGATCTATCGTCCATTGGCTATTAAAACAGAGGAAGAAAGATAAAACATGTCTCTTAAGTATTCAGCAGCTGATTAACACAATTTTTATTGGATTTTACCTGGTGCAACCCATGTCGGTAACAGTACATCTTTACACAGATGCTAGCCTCTGAATAAGCTACTTTAATCGTGGTGCAAATTTATCTGGAGCGGAGTAGTTAACCATAATTTTCTAAAATTAATAAACCCCTTTGAGGTGTTAATGCTCCACCTTCGGGAGCGTTGGGTGCCTGTGAGCTGCATTAGATGCTTGCATGTGGCTCACTGAATTCTGACTGTCCGTGCAAAGTACAGCAGTTTATCCCCAGCCTACTAGTACTGTGAAAAAACAGCAGTGGTGCAGTTGTTTGATTGCCGGTGCCTAAACACTGATTGAAAGTAGAATTTCTGAGAATAGTTTCATTAACTGTAAATATAACGTAGTGTAGGTTGCAGTCAGCTATTTCCCTGACACAATAACCATATTTCACCATAATATTACTATATAAACAGAGCTAAAGCTTCACCTCCTTCCTGGCTCTGCTTTCATTCAGGACATTATCTGATGGTCCGTTCAGCTGAAACACATTCCTGTAGTTTTTACTTCAAACATAAAGGTCAAAGTGACATGTGATCAAGTTCCCATGATGTACTACAATATTTTTGTCTCATAAATGTAACTTATATACACATGCATGGTTTAAGAGCTTAAGTCATATATGTAAAATTGTTATTTCTGTACTTTTTTCTACTAATCATAACGCCAAATATTAACTTTTCACCTGCGGTTTGCAAAGTAGGCCTGTGTGATAGTAGACGTGTGAGTGTGTGCGCGGACGATTCTCTGTTTATGCATACTTTCTTCAGGCAATTTCATTAAGGTATTTTATGTTTACAAGGCTGGGGTTTATTTTAAATCCTCCATATAAGCTGAATGGATGGTGTGTAATTGTGTGCGTCCTACATACACAACTTTGTGCCATTTTAATTTTTGTGATTGCCGATTACAAAATGAATGACTATTACTGGCCCGTCGTTCTGTAGAGCGTCTTGCACATCTGAGGCACTCAGTATGCGCATTCCAAGAAACTAGCCATGGGATTAGAACTCACACTATTACCAATTTAGGGCGCTTCCAATCCTGTAATATCATGTTGCTGGTAGGCTGGATTACACTTAAGTTTGCATTTGGATAGTGTGCTGAGCTTTTAAGATGATCATGATCAACTCTGACACAAACACACACGCACACACATATATATTATCAGGTTGCAGTTTTCATAAACACCCTGAACCTCAGCAGTTCATACTGAAATGAGGTGGGACTTCAGCTCTCTGCTCTGTTCTGATTCTGAGGTTTGATGTGTAGATGTAAACATAGCCATTGGTCCGAGAAACACAAGCCTTTGTTACCTCTTTTCCACCGAAGCATTACTGGTGCCAGTTTTCTGTGTCTCCACTAATTTGGGAGCTGAGCAAACATGAAGATGGTGTTCCTCTGGCAATGACAGATGCTGATGATAAACAAAGAAAATTAAATCATAGAACAATAAATGTTCACTCACCATGCCATCATGAAGCCAAACCATTTTCTTGTTCTTGTCAAGAAACACCTTTTCAGGTTCAATTAATTTTTGTTGGCAATCAGACCAGGTCAAAGTTCTGTGAACCAGAATGGAACCAGTTTCATGTTGGTGGAAACAAGGCATTTGTTATTTTTGTCCTGGAGAAAAAACCTCCAGATGTGGCTGGTGGACTTGACTGTTATAAATGGCAGCAGTTTAACTTTACTTCAGAGGTCATTTTCCCACCTGGTCCTGAGTGGGCCCTGTGAACCTCTGCTGAGTTTGTTAGTTGGGAAGCAGCACGCTGACAGAATGTGCCGAGCTTCTGTTCAGACCTGTTGTCATGGCTACTTTGTTGAGGTCACGGTTTTCAGCAGGCCACATCGCCCTCTTGGTTGTCATGTGCCGTCGCGCATGTTTGGTCAAGTGGTCGCTGCGCATGAAGCGGCGGTCACAAGCGCCACAGACAAACTTCTTCTCACCAGTGTGTGTTCGGCGGTGACGCGAAAGTTCATCAGACCGAGCAAACTTTTTGTCACACCCCTCCCAGTGGCAGCTGAATGGCTTCTCACCTGCAGAAGAACAGATACAGTACAATCAATCAGGAGGTTTGAAGCCAGTGCTCTGCAATACAAGGAACGAAAGATAGACATGTAATGCTAATTGCTGTGATTTATTTCATCTTGCTCATTCTATCTGTGTGCTGAGAACCCAGGAAAATTTCAACACATTGTCAATCTAATAAATATTTTGTTCACACCTAACAGCTAACTGCCATGAGTCTTCGAGGGTGAAAACCATGACTTTTGGAAGGAGCATGTAACCCACCTGTGTGTGTCCGGAGGTGAGCCTTCAGGTGAGAGCTCTTGAAGTAAGTCTTCTTGCAGCCAGGGAAGCTGCAGACATAATTTCTCCTGCGGGAAAAGTCGGCCTGTGATCCTCCGCCACTAGCATTGAACGGCATGTAAACTGGTGCCGGGGCCAGGGGCAGGAGTTTAGTGTTGCCCAGGGTCATGACAGTCTGTGGGCCCTGTGGTGCCTGGGAGACTGGTGGCTGGGGAACTACAAACATCATGGTCCCCTGCGACACAGCTGAACTCACCAGGAGAGGCTGAGCAAAGCTGGAATGAGACTGTGGGAGGATTGGCTTGTGGCCTGGAGAGATGAAAGCAGAGATCATTCCTGTCTGGCCATTCACTGGAAAAACCTGGTACAAGACTGGGGATGAGGAGGAGGAGGAATGCGGCGTGGCAGGAATAGAAGAGGGCCTATTGGGCGATGAAGGAGATCCTGCTAGTATGTCTGGAGGGGTTTCTTGCTCAGCGGGCGGTGTCAGTGATGTGGTTGTTTCACCTGGCTGGGTGGACAGAGCTGGAGGAGGAAGGCTCAGGCTGTCAGTGTGACGAATGACGCTGGTGGCCATCGCTCTACCAGGTGCTGACACAAAAGAAGACTCCATATAAGGCTGAAGCACTGAGGGCTCTGAGGTGGTTGGTAGTTGGAGGGAGGGGCTAACACAAAGCTGGGTGCTGAGTAAGAGCGGTCTAGGGTTGGGGCTGGTGGCATCAGAGAAGCTCGGACTGTGAGGCGGAGTCATGCACTAGGGAAGATGAAGAAACGAAGAATCGCAGAGTCAAGTTCCATCACTAGATTTCTTATTTATTTACAGTATATATTCTCTGTATAAGAGCAGATGTTTCCTCTACCATTGACATTAGTGGACACACCCACCAGTAATCTAGACTGGAAAACATATTACATTGATCATTTATTTATTTAGACTGACGAACCAATGAGGAAAGAGCAACCAGGTCCTTTGGACTTTCTGGGTGGAGCTGGATGGAGTCACAGGAGTCAGATGTTGGTGTCAGTGGGCGAGACTTGTGCAAATTTTGGCCCCAGAAGCTCATGCTGACGAGCGCCTCGGCAGCCTCCAGATCGTGGTACTCAATGGACTGTTTCTGCTCCATGGCAATCACTGGCCGGGCATCCATTCTGTGTAGGGCAGGTGAGCAAAATTATGAGCTTGACATATATACCATATCGTGGTAACCATTCCAATAAAAAAGCTTATGACGACAAGTATGAAATGACACCTCATATAGGTGTTCGGGCCGTCACAAGAACAGATTTCCTCTACACAATTATCATGGCCTAGAGAATTCACAATAATGATATCATCACGATATATGTAGATATATAAAAAAAGAAAAAATGCTGTCAGTAAAATACAGCTTTGACTTTGTGTCAAATGAAGAAAGTCTGTAATCAGAAATGTACAAAAGCACACAAATAGAACAAAACTTAATAATAAATTATTGTATTATTATTGCCAATTATTATTATCAATTATTATCAATGATCAGTCATTATAAATTATTATTAAATATTCAGGAGAGGGGAAAATGCTGTCCGATACCACTGATCTTGAATAAAACACACAACAAAAATCTCAATTTAACATTACTGGGGTGTCTACAAACACGCTTGTTGCATTCTCATTTGCAAAGCTAGGAATGTACAGTATGTTCCTTATAGGACATAGAGTACAAGTACAGTAACCAGTGAGGTCCCACAAGAGCCGAGTGTTGTAAGAGCTTTTAGATGGTGGAATAAATATTGGCTATATTTTGGTAGAATTGCAAAATCAATCAAAAGGTTTTTACCACTTTGTTAATTCATTAAAATGACCAAGATGCTTCAATATGTCAAGGGATTTATTACATTTCTGGGCTTATCATTAACAGTCACTTTATATACATTTTTTCTTGATTTGATTCAAATGAAAGAGATATCTCAAATTAGTTCAATTGTACCAAAATGGAAGTATGACAACATTATATAATGCACATAAGAAATGTGTTAGAAGTCCCTATTCTTCGTCTTTCTGGCCTGAGATCTCTTTCTTTACTTTTACTCCTTTTAGTAAATTGTTTGATAGAAATGAAGAAACGGTACTGCCGCGCAGCATAAAGGTATAAATTAGCAGAGATAACAGCAATGGTGCAGCAGCACCAGTAGGTTTGGCCAGACCAACATGCAGAGCTTAAATGTGCAAGACCATTGCAAGAAAATCTGTGATTTAAAGACCGAAATGGAAGACACGCTGCCTGTCTCCATCATTGAGGATCTTGGTTTAAACCCCGTTAAAAACCTTTTTTGAAACTGATCATAAGATGTGTTCCTGAAAGACCATTGCCTCCAGGGTTGCATTGTTGTCACTGTTATTGTTAACCTACTTAATGTAATCTACAGGATATGAGAACATCAGAAAAGACATTCAGATTTACCATAATGCACAAAATTCTGAACACAAGTGTTTCAAATAGTTTTTTGGCAATATACCAAAGCTAAAAAACATTTTTTCTGGGGACAACATCATTTCATTGCAAAAAAGCCAATTTTATTTGCACTAAAGGCAGCAACATCTACAAACTTTTTTCATGCATTTTAATTTAATTTAATTTAATTTAATTAAAAAAGCATAAGGAGTGGATGGAAAGTTGGTAAGATACATGAATGTTTGAGCCCTAAAAAAAGACAATAAGCTGCATGTTTGAGGAGAAGTGCACATGGAAAACATATCACGTTATCACACGTGACAACATTAGAACAGCAACATAGATCCATGTTCTGTTTCCTCCACTGGCCACAAGACATCAGTAATGATGTCACCCGTGCATTCCAACTTCCTGTCCTCTCTGCCTCCAGAACTACACAAGCAAAATGCAGACACAATGGGATGCAAAAAAATAAAAAATAATTAACCAGCAGAGGGAGAACGAGGAGAGAAAGAGACATGCACTGACACCTGTGTGTCTGTGTGTGTTTTTGTGTGCGTGCGTGGGGGGTTCCATCATAACAACACAACACACTTGATTACATTGCATGGTAACAAAAACAATGCAGTGCAAGAGAAAATGAGAGAGGCAGAGAGACCCTTAGAGAAATGCAGAGAGATATTGCAGAGAGAAGGGGAGGGGGCAGAGAGAGAGAGAGAGATATACAGAGAGAGGACCAGAGAGCGAGAGACCAGACAAACTGACCGGGAAACAAAAACTAAGTCAAATCAGATGTGTGTCACTATGAAGTTCTTTTTGTCTGTTTATATTTTCATATGCGGATAGATGAAGACGATTAACGGAAAATTGACATTTTATCATCTCATGGTGGTGCTATTATTTTAGGTATCTATCAAGGAAAGATATCAAGGAAATTTGTGGCCAATCATTTCACTAATTAACAAAATTTTACAATGAAATTTCACAGACAGTTGACCAGTCAGAAATAATAAGTATAAGAATAATAAGAATAATAAGAATGAGTATCAGCTACTCATACGTATATTTTGTGAGAATATGAACCTTTGTGTATTTGTATCTTCACAAATCTCTTCTTTACGTCACTTTAATAGATTTACGATGACATCATATCCCTGCCGACTTTGTGCGTTGAGAACACATTTTTAAAGAACTAGTCTCTTTTCATATTCCAGTGATTGATATGATTGATGACTCATTTTAGACACGGATCTGTGTTTTGTCCTAGAGACACGCAGAGAGTTGGCTGAGAACAGATAATTTATTAACATGATCAAATCAACACACAAGGTATGAACGGCACACCGATAAATGAGGAATTGATTTACTCCCGCTACTTAAGTGCATTTATTATCCTAAAAATAAATTTGATATTCATGTAAAATTAACATCAGCGACTTAAGAACGTTTGCTGACGTATTTTTTTTCAGTCGGTAAATTGTTAAGTAATTCTTGAAAGAAAATATTTTACTCACGTGCAGCTTGAAGGTTCTTTACCATCAGTTTTATAAATCCACTCCGCACGTAATAAACACAGGCCATCTAAAATCAATTAACCATCGAACTACAAAAATTCACATTCTGGAAGATATAAAGTAGACTGTGTCAACAACAACACGCGCACGCGCGCGCGCGCACCCACACTCGCATACAGGAAGAGATTGAGTGTGACCTTAAATAAACTCGCGGCGCCAAAATTATCCCAAAATAACCTGAGGTAAGGAGCGTGCACAGCTGATTTCGGATCCAGGATCTACCCCGGGATCGAGACCTATCCACAAACTGGGATGTGTGCCGGGACCAGAGCGAGCTTTTCTGATGAGTGGATAAACATATAGGGGCTCACCTGTCAGGAAGCTCCGGCCCGGGGGGAGTGCAGGAAGAGCCGAACACTGTTGGCAGCAGCGCGCTGAGAGGGAGCGGACTGACTTCAGCTGAGCGGCCAAAAAACGGGAATAAACGAAAGAAAAGAAAAACAAAGCACTATGAAAAAAAAACACACACAAACGAAATCGGGAGCCGTCTGGCGGGTGGTAACCGGCAGCCAATCATACGCAAAGGTGTAACAGGTTCTGTCCAATCGGAGATGAGGCGGTGCGTGATCTGTACGTGCGAGCCAGGCTATTGGTCGCAGGCGTGGTGCGTGGCTGTCGTGAGGCGTGACCGTGAAGTCAGCGGTGTCAGCGTAAACCCGGTGAACTCGCCGCGCGCAGGAAGTGGGGGCGGTGGGGCTGGAGGCAGACACGGCGAGCACGCGTACGCCATGCTGGGACAACTGCAGACAGAAATAATAGAGATCAATAATTTAAAGTCATAATGAGGTACCTGACGCCATACTGACAGCACACACAACAACACAACACCGTACACAAAAACAAACGGAATGTTATGGTCGTCATCCAAGATGAGTCACTGATCCACATCCACTGAGTGTGTGAATGTGTCTGCAGAGAAAATGTTAGCAGACTCTTGAACATTCGTGATGAACCATCATTGTAACTTACATTTATGTAGTTTATTGTAGAATACCCACAACAGGCAATGGAAGAACAAATGTAAATTTATTTGATTATTTCAACAGTTTCTAGTGTTTTGTGGTACTGACACTGACATGCATGTGTGTTTACTTAGAGAAGTAAAGACATGCAGAAAAGAGATCTGCTGCAGCCCTTAAGACATTTCCTTAGTGTCTTTTTCCTTTGCAGTTTTCCGGTCCACTCTCTTGTGACCAGGTCCAACACCCACCACCACATCGCCCCCACTCCACAGGAACCCAGACCAGCCCTCCCACCGCCTGATGAACCAGGGGGACTCCAGTGCATTGAGGTTATGCACAGCCTCTCCAATGAAGAGTTCTTGGGTGGGGCTAAGAGGCAGCAACCCCCCCCCACCACACACACACACATGCACACATTGCACACATTGGCCTTGTCTTTGTTGTGGCCGTACATTAACCCTTTGGAGGCGCTGCGGTCACGGTGCTGTAAATGGGGAGAGAGAAAAGAGGAGTATAGTAGTTTGGGGTGGAGATGAAAGGGTAGATGGATGAGGGGAGAGGAGGTGGAGGATCCTGCCGATACGTCATCTTATATAAGGGGCAGACAAAGAGCTTGTTTGACTCCCTGTTGTGTCCAGTTTTTCCCTGGAAGAAGTGTCAGTATGAAGAGTGATGGAGGAGTGGTGTTGATGTGACAGGGAGAGCAGCCTTTGCTTTGTGTCTGATTTTGATTTGAGGAGTTAAACTGTCCTCAGCTCACCCAGATGCCTTAAAATACCTTTAGGCAGCTGCAACTCTCTCCACACACACTGCAGTACACAGTCTGTTCTGTCATTTCAAATCCACGGATCTCTGTTTTTTTTTTTTATAAACATCACCAGCTTTTTTATTTTCTACCTTTAAAGTCTCTATCAATGGGTAAGACAATGTCCAAATGAGCAAAAACAAATATTGGTGGATTTCATTTGACGGATAGAAGGCTGTGAATGGAGAAAGTGGGACAAAAGCAGGCAGGGTAGAGTGAGGACACACACATATTATTCTGCTACTCTACCAGGGCTATGGCTGACTGTCTGCCTGTCTGTCTGGGTTTCATACCACAACAACAGGAGTATGACCATATATATTTTTTCCACTCTGAGCAGTGTGACTAGGTCATATCATTATGTATTCATTCATTTGCATTGACCAGGAGAGCCTGAATATGACATCACCCATTTTGTTTCACTGTTCTCTCAAAATCTCTCTCTCAAAATCAGCTGCCATCTGATGTGTGAAAATTGTTGTTTTTGATGCCTCGTTTGAATAGAAAAGACAATCAAAAGTGTCACATGACTGCTCTTTGATTTAGTGCTGTTGCCTGGAAATCTGGATGTTTTCCAATTGTTTATAAGCAAAAATGTCTACATGAAAAAATGCAGACAAACGTTTTGACATTTTCAGTCAGGGATGTCAGGTCACATGAGGTAAACTCCAATCCAGTTTACAGTCAAAGAGGAAGTTTAAAGGCAAGATTCAATGGAAATTGCCTTAAAATTACATCATGACTGAAATCAGATCTTCATGTGCTTCAAATTCCACGTTTGAGTGTTTTTCTGATTTTATTATAATTTTTTTTTATATCAGCAACATTGGCTGCCTTGTCACGTGCTGCGGCTGTTACTGGGTAACTTTAAAGCTTTGGGTTCGTTGCCATGGTGACACTACAGCAAGGGGTATCCTGTCATAAGCAGCACTATGATTCATTTTCGTGCACGAGTACCCACAGACTATTGTCATTGTTCTGATTATCAAAATAGCACAAAGTGACACCTCAAATCATAGGGAAGAATCTATTGTTCGCACATTTTCTAAACGACCAACATCATAACAGGTCTACTTAAAAGTGTAGTCACTGATCAAAAATACCTTTAGAGACATTATAAACATTGTATTTCTCCCTCTTTGTCCTTTCTTAGTCTCTCCTGTCCTCTGACCTGGTCCTACCTGGGCATTTCTAATAAAATGACGTGTTTTGTGCATTATCCACATCCGTTTCTGCTTTTTAGCTGATCCAAACTCACTAACATTTTGGAATGTGTTATGTTGAAACAACCAATAAGGCAGATTTTACTGAATGATAAGCTGGTACTGTAGTCAAAGCACACAGAAGCTGAATACTTAATTTTTCAATTCCCTGTATGAAATAAAGCCTGACCATCAAGGAGACAGGAAGCGAAAATACTGCATTTGTTTGTGAATACATACGTCTGTGCAGAAGGCAACAACAATTAGAGAGCAGGAAACAGGTTGTCCCGCACATATCACCACCAAGAAGACAGGTTTTAATGCTCTTCTTACAGATTTTACTGGCTAGCAGACTTATTGCTTTATTTAACACAATAAATTCCTGCCCAAAATTGCTTACATTTAGCTATTTGACTGTCAGTACTCCAAAAAGATGTTCTTATTGTTCTGCAAATGGCCATACCTGAAAAATAATAACTTAACAATCATGTGTCATACTGTATGTGATCACCTGTGCTCGTGCATTCAGTCTGGAGAGAAACCCACTCTTAATGTATCTAGACAGACTGAGAGACACAGGCAGAGACACTTTGTTTACCCTTTTCTGTACATATCATATGCCAGCTATGAATACGCAGAAGTCACTTTACACATGAATGTCATAGTTGTCATTGCTGTTTAAAAGGGTTGAATCGCTGTTGCTCTTTTGTGCTGACAGAACTGTGCAAGTTTAAACCTGCTGATTTTCATTCCACACAGTCAGGTGCTGTGACCGTGTGATAGATGCTGTGAGATTTTCAGGCTTTGTTGTGCAGCACGACAGGGCACCAAATAACATCACTGATCTTTTAAGAATTTGTACTTGAAATGCACATAGCTTGTGGTGAGGTCTATACGAGTATGTAAAAAGTATTGCTATGTCTGGTTTTCCCATTTTAGGTGGATTCTTAGCATTTATATGATTTTATTCAGCCATCCATCAACAATACCACGGGGTAAAGTTGTCCAGGTGTACTGTGCCTGCTAGCTGGGATAAGTTCCAGCCCAGAGCGACATTAACATGGATATGCGGTGAAGATAATGGATGAATATCATTTTGATTCGCTTCAGCAATCCCAACACTTTCTTCTTTCCACAAACTGGGCTGCATCGCAGGGTGTTTACCATGAGTCACATTGCATTTCAGAACCATGGACAGCTCTTCACTCAAATCCCTCGCTTAATATCAATCATGTAATACACAATAAGGGCAGAACATGGAGCCCAAACACTTCAAAGATCGTTTTGTAAAAGATCTGTGACATCATCCTGTGTGTCCATCCACTGCAAACAACTAAAGAAAAACCCCCAATAATGAGTATCCAGAAGCCCAAACACATGGTTTATTTCACAATTAAAATAAAAAAAATAATTCCAACCTATTCTGAGCTTTATGGTTTAGTTCTGAAGTTTGAGGAGATGAGGAAAGTCAACAAAAATATCTAAATTGGAAATGATGGGCTCTTCCTGGTCCTTCACATCTGTGGTGGGATTCTGGTCCCGCTCCCCTGGCCTCATATACTGGGTGCTCTAGGGCCAATGAGGCGCCTCTCCACGCTCAGCACTTCCTCATAAAGACAGTCAGGTTGAACATCCAGCAGAAAGGAGAAGAGCTGCAGCAGCCAGACAAAGGTCCTGGGCAGTGTAGGCTCCATCTCCTTATAATGACTGTAGCAAATCCTGTTTAGGGAACCATCAATCACATAACAGATGCTCAATGAATGTTTAGGAATATCACGACATGGTACAGCTAACTGCAGTAAATGTAGATATTTTTTACATAAAGCTATTGTTATACCTGCCTAATTTAATAATAAAATGTGTTTAATGATGATTAGTTGTATTTTTCTTTTATGTATTTTCATGGAAGTAAGTTTTATTGGTGTATATATAAACATATGGTAATTGAAAAAATATTTTTTTTTAATTAATCTGATTAGACATATCTTTTCATTATAAAATTGGATTAGTGCTGAAAAAAATGTAGGAAAAACCCATAACAGACAATGTGATTAGAAAAAAATTCTATATGATGGATTCCAAACGGCCCTCTTTATAGTGTGAGTGTATTTATGTTAGGTAACATTAGGAAGTACTCAAATGATAAAGTCACTTCTTCTAAGACTTGCAGAATGAAATGGAAAAAAAGTAGGAGTAATTTTTTGAAAATGACCTGGAACTGCACTGTCTCAGAACTGGGTGCCAATATGTTGGGTTACAGGTTGTCATAACCTCCAGACGCATGTGGTGCATGCTGGGTCCATCTGATCCATCCTCATCGCCCCAGCAGAACATGAAGGAGGATGGTGTGGAACTTGAGATGTCTGCTGGCTGTGCGGACAGCTTCTTAAAGCAGATCTGAATCTGCTCCACCACCCCTACATACAAGAAAGCAGTTTTTAACGCACATTTTCACAAAGCCATCAGCCAATTGCAGGCTCACTGTGACCGTGAGACTTATTACCAGAGTGTGACTAGCTGGAGTCCAATGTTTCCAGTCTAGAACCACAGTAAAAAACTCAATTGTTGTATGGCAGAAAAATAGATCCATACCAATAATGGGGCAAAAGGTATGAAGTTTCTCCTGAGGGGAAGGTATACTGCAGCCATTTTAGGAAATCTCTAACTCAGACTTTCATCAAACTCTGCCAATATGCTAGTTATCTATCCTATACCCAATTTTTTAACTAATTCTGAACAATGTCACACAATTAGGACAAAAACGATAATAGGGTATGTAGTAAAGTACAAAGAAAACCCACTTTTCTTCTTCATCAGTGCTCGTTGTTGGTTCTTTCTTGAAGAAACACGCTGCCTCATTGTCCACTGTTTCCTGTTGACAACAATAATATCTAAGCAATTGCAACAGCTGCTGAATTAACTGTTGAATGAATTAATTCCTTCATCCCATGTAGGAGTGAATAAAACCTGGTTGAACATTCTTACACCAGCAGAAACAGTTTTATGTAATTTTTACCAAAAATGCAGACAGTAATCAACAATTGTCAATAATTTGGATATAATAGCATTAAGAACATGATAAAAGTTAGTAGAAAAACAAAATAAATGTTTCTATTGTTTTCATTATGGATTCTGTAGCCTGAATGAAATGGATGACTCCCGCAAGGGTCCAAACAGTGCCAGCTAGAGGTTGTCTCACCTGGCGGTGCCTTCCTGTTTCCTGTGTTGGGCTCGAATCAAAGCTGTCTGAAGCAACCGATACCAGCGTCGCACGTTAAACACACTACCTATGTTAGAAAAAGAACATGTTGGAACACACAATTCTGAGAGACACAGGGCACCTTGCATCATATTCTGAAAACTACGGCAAGGCGATTTGTCTTTTCATGGAACCAGCACGACAGTTGTAAATCCATTTTCAATGGTTGGAACTGGATTACAGCAATCTCTGATTAAATTTTCACTAATAGGAATTAGATTTTTTTGATATCTTTTTTCAGTTTTAAAATTCATAAAAATAGAATTAGAGATCTGCGATCCAATTCGATATAAAATTAAAATGATAAAATATTGCCTAAACTCACAGCTACATGTCCATGTTTCCACATGAAATTAACAAAAGCCTTTGCTGCAAGTGGGGGGGAGATATCGCTTCTGGGGTGGCCTGAGCCATGAATAAAAAAAATCTCTCACCTGTATCATCATGGTCACTTGCATGATTGGATAAATCCCTGTAAGACACAAATTAATTCCTAAAAACACAATTTCACATTCAGAGAGTGAAAAAGTTTATTCTAGCTCAAACAAATCAAAATAAATATTAAATGTATACATTTCATGTCATCCTGATTTAAGATGTATTTTATTCTTTGATTACTGATAATTACATCTCAAATTAATCACTGATTTTCAAATGACAACTTAAAGGGCCGGTTCAGCCAATGACCTCACCTAACCTTTCAAACAGCTGTGTGTGTGTGTGTGTGTGTGTGTGTGAGAGAGAGAGAGTGTATTACCACTCTGTGTGGTCGTCAATGCCAAACACAAGTTTCATGGTGACTATGATAAGGGCGGCCGCCTGGACATCGTACTTTGGCAGATTGTGT
>OMNV01001537.1:187746-221871 GCA_900303265.1 Brotula barbata
TGTGCGTTTGTGTTATTCATAGTCCTGATTGGCGTCATCACCCCTGAGCAACCCACTGCTGTTTCAAAAATTCATGCTGCTCTGCAACATGTCACCCATCAGCATGTGTTATGGCCCACACCCAACTACGCAATAAGGTGCCTGTGTGTGTGTGTGTGTGTGTGTGTGTGTGTGTGTGTGTGTGAGAGAGAGAGTGTATTACCACTCTGTGTGGTCGTCAATGCCAAACACAAGTTTCATGGTGACTATGATAAGGGCGGCCGCCTGGACATCGTACTTTGGCAGATTGTGTTGGCCATTGAATGTGTGGAGTCCATGTTTGGCCATGCCTGCTTGCTGCATGAGCCTACAGAGCCACTGGTGGAGCTCGTCTGAAGAGAAGACAGTCACAAATTTTCTCAACATTTTCATTCTGCTCATGAGTGGAACTGAGGCATATATTCTGCTCTGGCATGTTTTGGTAAATTTTTAACATCTACACTCTTAAATTTGTATAACGACTGACTGTATTATGCGTCTATACAAACAAGTAAAAAAAAAAGTTTTAAATATTGCTTATACAGTCGGCACAGGTACTGTCAGCATGACGTTTTACCAGGTAGGTTTACATCAGTGAGGTAGCGGAGGCTGAGCAGGGCCGGATGCAGCAAGCTCTCTTGACTGATTGGAGGAAAAGAAGGAAGCTTTAGGAACGATGCCAGCATCTGAGCATCATGATGTATTGTTCTGTAAGACGGAACACTCTGCAAGAAAAAAAACTTGCACATCACAGTTTGAATACAAATTAGACTACCAAACCAAAAATAAACTTCAGGAAATTGTTTATTTTCAATAGGCTGTAATAGGTTTTATATGTGCTGTGTTATTTTCACTCAGTGACATTTACATATTAACATCTATGAATGGTTATCTTATTATAGCTCACGTTCACTGTGAAGACAAGGGCGGCTCTGTTGTCCAACTTCATCTCCTCAGGAAGACACTCGTAAGCGTTCACGTATGGGATGTGTCTGTCATTTACCAACCTGCAATAGCAACACACATTCAACAATCTTCAAACCTGTTCCCGGCTTTGAATTTTTTTCATCTTATAATCTTAATGAATAAGCCGTTTCTACTTGGACTCATTCCACTGCATAGAGTAAACAAGGACATCTAGTAAAGGTAAGTGACACAACCTCTGAGACAGCTTCCACTAACAGAAGGTAATGTGCTGCCATGTGTAGACTTGTGCCAATGATTTAAATGCAGCTCACAGGGATGAGACCTTTTTTACAATATGCTTGATACACTTCACGTTTCCTCCCTACCACACCTTCTTTCAGCATGAGAAGTGAACAACCAGCGTAAATGTTAGGCCTGACATCCATGTTACAAAAAAAAGCATGATCTATTAGGTGTAATTAATATTTCATATTTTTATTCTATAATATTGCATTCCTTTTGGTACTTTGTGTCTCTTTTGAACACTTTGTTCTCTTTCTCCCTATACTTCTTAAGTTGTTGTAATATACAAATTTCCCCAGTGTGAGATCAATAAAGTGTGTTATCATAAATAATAATAGCTACAGGATTCATACCATGTGTTACCCATGTTCATGGTTATGATGCACCGACGATGCTTTTACCTGCGAAGGTCTGACAGGGTGAGTGCCTCCCTGCTCCAGATCAGAGATAGGTGGATGAAGGCCAGAGTGTCCTTCATGCTCAACTGCTTGCATGTCCCCATGTGCTTTAGAGCACTCGCTGGGCCTGAGCACGTTGACCAATCACTTGAGTTCTCTGCAGAACAAGGTGTGGGGTCAGAGGTGAGACAAACTTTAAGTAATCGCTCTGAAAGATGCTATACAAATTATGTTGTTATTACTAATTATTATTGTCATCATTATTAATATTTTTTTAATATTTGAGTGATAATGGATACTGATCTTGGTTTTGATATGACCTATTACATTGTAAAAGTAATTCTACTGACAATATGATTAAAAGAAACACATGGTCAATATTAGAAATGTAGTGTAGTTTAATGTAATGTGTGAACAGTAATGCTTGTAGACAAGCTCAGGTTTTTAAACCTATTTAGTATAACAATAAACACAGTTAATAAATAAAAATACCCAGCTGCATTACAAAAAATACATAAAATTTAGCAAAAGTATGCTAGCTTACTAACACTAAGATTAGTATTGATGTACCTGGGATGTCCCAATGTTTTGTCCTGTCAACGCTGTGTTCCGATTAAAACGCAGCCTGGTTAGTCCACTAATTTCACTTAAAGAAGAAGGAAAGGAAGCTCAACTCAGCTTTACATTTTCCTCCTTTACGACTGTGACAGCCACTCTGACTATAGCGCTACGCTGGCTAAAATGTATCATTCATTGTTTCAGGTTAAAGTTATCTTAAATTTTGAGTTTAATGAATGATTCAATGATTAAAATAATTGTCAACACTTTTTATTTATTGTCAACAGGTGATTTCAACCATTGTTTCAGCCTAACAGCCTAACGATGCCCAAGTTATATGCAGTAGGGCAAGAAAAAGGTTTGCATAATATGTGTCCTTTATTTCACCATTAGGTAAAATGTTATCTTGACAAAGCAGCTCATCTGTACCTGTTTCGCTGTTATCCATTTCACTGTCTGTCTGACACGACATGACTGAAGACTCAGCCAAACTTTCCGAATCGGATTCTTTCTGATACATAGAAACAGACAGAAAGAGAAAAAGAGAGAGAGAGACAGAGACATCATTGTGAGATATGAACACTGCTTGTTCATGACTTAAAGATGTCAGATCTCTACACTATTCTCTAAACAAATTCCTGTTTTACAATTAGAATTTTGTTGGACTGAAAATATGAAAAACTACGGGGTCTGACAGAATCAAATATCTCTCCACGTCTCCGATGCATCAGTGTGTCCCTCAGATTCTCTGTGAACAGTTGAAATACTGCAGTCCTGGCTCTGTACATCACAGCTACAACAGACAGTCTCTGTCACTCCCACTTGGGCTCACACTCAAAGTGTTTTCAGCTGTCCACAGTCTAATTCCCATGCTCACCATCTTAAACTTTGTCAGCTGCACAGGCTTCCTGGTGTATGCCTGCTTGCTCTCCTGCAGGTACAATCTCCACATCTGACACAGCACAGCATCCTACATAGACACACACACAACAGGTTACAAAACCAATCACACAAAGACCAGACCAATGCTCTGACCAAGCTGGACTGGACTGGACAGGACAAATCACACAACTGACCTTGAACTGTGGACAGATACCCAAGCTAATCAGCGCATCCGCCTGCGCCCTCAGGATGAACTGGAATCCCTCACAGACTATCCACCGATCAACACGCTCTGGAAAACACACAAGCGGTCACACACAGGATAGTGTGTGTGTGTATGTGTGTGTGTGAGCAACAGAGGGACAGAGAGAGAGAGAGAGGGAGGCAGACAGACCGGATTTCTTGGATCTTGACTTTCTGCTGATGGTAGTGACTCTGGTGGATCCAGGTGTGAAGCTTTGGTCGATCACCTCTCTTGTCCTCTGTGTTTGGACACACACATACGCACACACAATATTTACTTAGCATTTAAGCAAATAAATATTTCCCACTCTGATTCCAAAGTGAGGCATAGTCAGATAACTTTGCATGTTGTCCTTACAGGACTGCTCCACGATGACAGCATGTGTGTGAATGCAAGCAATACTCCGGAACGGTCTGGCAGTGTGAATAATCCAAATTCTGTAATACGGGGACAGTAGCCCTAACATATTTTCTGCAAATATTTCATAATTGGTGTTAAAAAGGCTTCTTTTATTCTGTCAATCGTCCTCCAATCGTTTGTCACATTCAGAGCTGCTGTTTAGTACCTCAATGATATTGTGGCAGGATTTACAGTAGAAGTGACCTTCATCTGAGACAGCCCACTCCACAGCCGCACACTGAGAACAGGGCTGCCTGTAACCCTCCTGTAAAACAGGCACACACACATGCAAACACATGCACACATACACAAAAGTCAGTCTTAAAATAATATAGATAGATAGATAGATAGATAGATAGAACAACAAAATAATAATAATAAAATAAAAACAACAAAAATAATGATGAAAGAAGCATAAAATATATAGAACAAGTTAACATAACATGATATCACACAAAATAAAATACAAGATAAAATATAACCAACCAATATAAAAATATGATATACAGACAGCACTGATTGTTCAGCTTCTCTGAAAAAACAACTACAACTACTAACTACAACAAAATAAACAAGAAATGGTTAAATGGGTTTTAAGTTGCATTGAGTTAAAGGCAAAACAATGACGGTGGGAACATTCTACAATCAGATTGGTTATTACGGGGTTGGTTTTATCTTACTAAAAGTTAATATGCCACATTTTTCGCGTCATAACAAAAACAAGACCTTCACAAGAAGCTCGCACTCTGAGGTTTATTTAATACCAGTCTGAACGTAGTTATCCTACTATATTTACTTGTAGGTGACAACAGTGTAATTAAAGTTATGTTGCGATAAGAGAGATAAGAGACCCTGAACACAAACTGCACTCTAGCTTAAGGCTACAATAATACAGACAACATTGACTAACACTATTAGCTAGCATTAGCTTAATCTCTTTATTTTACTCATATGTTATACTACGAACACGCTTAAGGAGAATAAGAGAAAAGGGTAGCAAACGTCACCGTCTGCTCTTCATCCATGTTGACCGAGAAAGTTTTTTTCTTCTTCTTCTTCTTCTTCTTCTTCTGCTTTTTCTTCTTCTTCGTCGTCGTAATGTTTTTGGCGGTTGGTAAACAATGGAGTAGCGCAGTGCCGCCACTAACTGGTAAGAAATGTGTATCGAGATACCAATACAAAAATAAAACAAATGAAGCAAACAAAGCACAAGATATGGACCTTGACTGTGTTAATTATCTTTTCTATGTGGAGTTTGCATATCCTCCCCATGTCTGCGTAGATTTCCCATGGTTACTCTGGTTTCCTCCCACCTCCAAAAATATGGAGGTTAGGTAAATTGGAGTACCTGAATTGACCACTAATGTGAATGGGAGCGTGACTGAGCTGTCTGAGTGCACCATGCCTTTTTTGACTGGTGAGATAGGCTCTAGCCACACCACGACCGTGACATGGAAAAGAGGTATATAATATATCGTATATGTCAAGCCCCATTGACATATAGTTTGGTTCAGAATGTTAACATTTTTTGCTAGTTGGAAATAGGAACACTGCTAATTAGTTGAGAAAGGTTACCAGGTCTCTTTCCATGCAAAATCAGATTCAAGACAACCGAGCTCCTTTGTGTGTCATCAGCACCACAAAATTTATATAAACCACCACTAGTTCTTTCTAAGGTTTCCTCTAAGCATTCAAAGCAGGTCTTCACATCTGCACTGGCTCTCTTTCCATCTGCACATACATAATACATAAGGCAAGGTTTTGCTCCAGGGATCCTTATGCAGAAACACAGGCACTAATTAAAGGCCATTAGCATACTACCCAGTTAAACTCAATTGTGTAGCTGCAGGCCTACCATCTTTAACTTAAGCATTATTGATTGAGAGGTCTGCTCCAACAGTCTCAACGCATGAATGTATAGTTGTTAGAAGTCGTTCACCTACTAGCTACATCAGCCACTTAACATTAAACAGCATCAACTAGAACAAGATATGAGACAATTATTCTAACCAGCTGGGATCCTACTGTAAAAAGACCACCCTCCCCCCGAAATCCAGTTAATTTGCTGCCACTAATTGATGACTGCAATGAACTGCTCACGATTGATTCGTGCACATCACCATGTCCAGATGTTTCGTAAACTCCCATTGAGAACAGTGGTATGATTTAGTATACAGATTGTCTGATATAATTGAATTGTCTGATTGAAGCATCATATAGACTAAACTACCCATTCATTTGATTTCACAACCTGTAATCAAATAATGTCTGTAAGGCTGAAGCTCTACAAAATGTCCTTCATTTGCATGTGTAGCATCCCCACCACACATACAGTACACATTGTAACCATTCATCACACTTTCATTCTGTCAAATTTGTTTATTTTCAAGAGTCAAGTTTCAAAGAGTACAAGCAAAGTAAGTGGAGTAAAAAGAATTACAACATTCAATAGTCAATCTCTTGTACACATAATAGAAATAGTGCAAAAAAATGGTTACAAATAAAGGACAGTGCAGTTTGGTCTTTCTCATCTATATGAAGAATGGACAGACATTGAAATAAAATCAGTGCAGTTTAGGAAACATTTAAAATGCATTAACTTTATCTACATGTTTTAAAATTTCACCTTAAGTAGATAGTGTAAATATTGCACACAATAGAAAATAGCCTTCACCACTCAGAATTTTGTGAGAGAAATTACAGAAAAACATCCCCCAAATATTTTCACACTCTATCTATACAAAAAGATACAGTGCCAACTTTTTGGTGTGGAGATGCTGTGCAAGGTTCTGAATGCGACACAGACGAGCATTTTGTGCGTTGCCTGCGCTGTACACTCTAAATATTTGATAACGCTCTTTCTCTTTCAGTGCAAAGTCTAGCTCATTGGCAGAGAGGTGGATAAACGATTTTTCCCTCTTCACAGTCGACTTCACCTCCACGTAGACCACCCACTGGCCTCTGTTTCCCTCTGTAGGTCCAAAGGTGAGCTTGAAGTCGTAGGGCTGGCCACTTTCTCCACTCTGATTACACCACAGGACATGCTGAGGTCTTCCCGGGTCGGTGCCGTCTCTCCAGTGGCACAGGAAGGAATTGACAAGCTGCTCTCCCCACTCACCGATCGCTGCCAAATCTCTGGGGTCATCACAGATTACCACCTACAGAAGCACAGGTCAATTAGGAAAGCCTTTTCTGTCATAAGAACAAGAACGAGTGATACAATCAACTTTACTGGGGATACAATCTATAATGTACTGAATGTACTGACGGTGGTGGGTATCTGACAGTTGAGTTCCATGTCCTCCAGGGTGGTCTGTGGTAGCTGTAATGTGTTCCAATGGTCAAAGTCTAAAGCCAAAGGAGGACGTTGAGTCTCAGCATTGTGTTCAGTCCCCTGAAACATGCTGGGGACCACTACTGCCTCAGGAACAGCACTGCAGACGACAGGGGAGAGGTGTGTGATCATGAGTCAAAAAATAAATTAATTGCCATTTCAATATTTCAGAAGAATCACAGGATCAGTAGAAGCTTACAGGCAGTTTGGAGTGTCCTGTTCGCTGTCTGTCTTGGTCTGAGCGGTCTGGTTAAGGTTGGGAGACGCGGAACATTCCTCTCCGTCCTGCCTTATCCCAGACTGTGAGGTATCTTTTGGTCTTTGTTGACTGCACTCTGTCAGTAACAAACAAGGAGGCACTCAACGGTCAGATTGAAATTCACATTTTACTTGTTTTGGCAAGCATAAATGTATTATATGTATACTGAATGAACACAGCAAATGAAAACTTTCAGATGTAGTTCTGAAATGCTGACAGACAGATATACATCTAATAACCTTATGATGCTGTCATTCATCTTGATAGGTCTGCATGATGTTGGTGGTGGCAAGTCAAGTGAACAGGTGTGTACCAGACCTTACCTGAAAGCCGGGGGATGTCCGTGGTCACAGCATCAGCTTTATGCTGGACTGATGGTTCTCTGACATTTCCTGTGGGGCGTGTTGGGTCAGCAGGTCTACCACTGCTCTTGGGTAGCAGGTCTCTTTCATAGTTGCTGATAGGACTCTGAGGAATGACATCGCTGCTCCCTCTGGGGGCTGCATCCTTCTCTAGTTCTCTGTCTTTGGGCCCAACAGGAGGTGGCCACATCTTCATCACTGCTTCTACAACACCCCCATCTGCCTGATCTTCTGTTTCAAAACCCATGAACATAGGAAAAGTTGGACCCTTGTGAAGAAATGATAATACTGATCCAACGGGTTATTTCATCCTCAACAGTACCTGTGCGTCTCGTTGTATTCTGTATTGATGCTCGTGGAGGCCAGCAATGAAGGGTTTGCTCTCCATCCTCTTGTGCACGATGACACGGTTCTACTGTGCCGTTGGCTGAGGTGTAACCCCTTGGTGGTACTGGAGTGTAATATGTACAAGCAACCAAAGGAATAGAAGAAATGGTGAGATGAAAAAAATACACGTGTGTTTTGTTGCTGCTACATCTTGGAAATGTATTGATGAAAAAAAATCTCCTTATCCTCCTTACATCAGTTAATTTTTTTTTGTGTGTGTGTCCTCTTACTTCTGTCCAGGATATATTCTGCTTTTGGTGGCTCTGGCACCTCCCAGCGCTGCTCCTCACTGGGCAGTTCCTTGACGTCCTCCTTCTTTAAGAATCGCTGTAGACTTCCTTGGTCCTGTGTGTTTTTGTATGCGTAAAACTTGTGCATTACGCTTTTAATTTATTCAAGCTCAGTTCATCGTTCATCAGTTACATTTTAGCATTCTGTGCATTACACTACATTTCACTTTATAACATTACAGATGGAATATACAGAACGCATCCAGCCAAGATTATGATGCTCTCATTTACCTCTATTATAATACCCTGTATTAGGAAACAGACAAATGACAAAACATTATGGAGTGGCTAAAGTCTGCTTTTACTGGACGTGGATTAGTGACGGATGTAAGAACAGATACTGTAGTGTATCACTTACAGCGAGTGACATTATGAGGCCACTCAAGAAATGTGTCAGCTCTTTCTTGTGACTGCTCTCTGTGCAGAATAGGTTCACCAGCTCACTGAAACACATATAATAAACATATTACACACAGGCACGCAATATTACATGGCATTCTAAAAAAGACGATCTATGTATACAGAGCTAAAAATCAAAACATAGTATCAATTGAATTTTATGAAATGACTCCTTTATTAATGCTGCTTAAAGCTTTATTTCTTGCTTTCTATTTATCTGTCTACAAAGTGCCAAATATTTGGTAAACTTTGAGTGTGTTCTTCATAATAAGACTTAAGATTACAATAAACCTCCAACTGCAGACAACAGTTTTTGTTAAATGAATCTGGGTCTTTCTTGGAACCTGCATTCTTTATTGTTGAGCAATGTAGGCCATGTCAGATGACAAGAGGCTCTGAATGTCTCAACAAAGAGAGCACAAATATGGGGTTTGGGACCCCTGCTGGTGTTCCACGGCAGTACTTGGCCAACTTATACAAAGTGTGAGTCTTTCACAAAATACTACAGATAACAGATTTGCCACTCAATGTTCTGTGTTAGTTGTCCACTGCACTCAAGGAATATCCAAAATGCCACTTGGCACAAGAGGATTTTTTTAATGCCTACTTTAGAATCTTCAATGGTGTGTGTTGTATCATTATCATGGTTTACCTCAGAGCTGTCTTATTTTGAGCACAAAATGATATATAAAAGGTTTGGAAACATAATAGGTTTGGCATGCCATTGTCAGCAGGAATGCCCAGTTGTGTTCCAATCTCTAGTTGCAAACTGTCAAGGCGTGCTTAAGAGAAGTTCCACATTGTGGGAAAGGTGTACATCCTCCTAGGGCAATATCCCTGGAATAATTGAGGTTGAAAAAGATGAATTTCCCATGGAAATGAGAGGCGGTAAATCTTTGATCACACACAAACCTGCAGATGCCAAGCTTGTCTTTAAGGTGGTCTTTCTGTATGTAAAGCTCCTTTTTGTCCTTCAGCAGGCAGACAACATCCTGAAGCTCCACCACAGGTTCCTCGGTGTCAGCCACATCCAGCTGGTAGCGAATGTACAGCTTTCCCACCTGTACGCAACAAGAAAATACACAAATCTAGGTAGTTAATGTTCTTACGTCTCACACATTATACTGTAGTTTGCTTAGTTTTCCATCTTCATTCGAGGTGCCAAAAGTAAACATCAATCAAAGTGCACAGGATGTGACTCCTTTGAGGATCGATGCTTTAATTGCTCTCATTTAGCTGGAAGCAGGATGCATTGTGATTTGGTGCCTTTATTTGGTACGTCAACACTAACTTTCCTTCTTCATGACTTTGGCTATATGACAACCTGTGGGCTCTGTTGAACACAAGGGTTTACCAAACAACAAACAGTGATAACAATCCAAAAGTAACCTGTTTGAAAAAAGGCTTGGATTATCATCTGACCTGTCGATAATCAAGTCGCTTGATCTGGTCAGCTATGTGGTTTTCAACCAGCTCTGAATAGAGGTCAACCAGCTCATCGTGGTGGTAGATGAACCTTTGGATGTAGGGCATCACTGAACACACTAGGGCCTGCATGGAGGGACATGGCTTCAGGTACTCAGTCTGGGCCTCAGTCTTGACACACTGGGACAGCTGACGGATTCCACAGATCTCCAAAAACAAAGTTCGGTCTTCTTCACTGAAGGCAGTCATGCCGCGTTCTCCAGGTGCTGTGTGACCTGGCAGGGCAGTCATAAAACAAATTACATTGAGATCTGTGTCTGGAAACATAATAATGAACTACATTGTTATTAAAAAACAACAGCCCACCAATTTGGTTTTTAGTCTTGGCACTGGTCTTCTTTTCTGCAGGTGGCAGGTTGAGCAGACAAACCTGCTTGTGGGGTTTAAAGATCTTCTCCAGCTCTTTGCTGTCAGAAATCATGGGTCTACGTGCCAGACTCACCCAGTTGTTGTCTCTGGTGGGGAAAACCCTCTTATCAGAAACCATTCCTGCAGAGAGAACAAAGAATGAAATGGACAGAACAAGCCATGAAAGATATGGCTTTATATTTCAGGCAACTCACCAACAGCTCTTTCTGCATTAAAATCAAATTCCCAACACACAATAGCTGTGGTCATGTTCACAAAACTTTGCTACAAATAGCTACAATATGACTGCATTTGAGGATAAAATAAATGTGAAATGTGCAATTTTCCAGGCCATTGCCACACAGAGGACAATAATTTGTGAGGACTTATAACTGTTTATTTGAATGTGTTTCTTCTATCAATTGCATTTTATATTTTTCTATTTAGACAAACCCCTGGCTGTTGCCACACTTCCAAACTGCAAACATTACAATGAGGAATTCTGGCTCACAGATACAATAGCTCAATCAACTGATCAATATGTTGGCACTGGATATTATTTGAAAATACATATTGGTTTATAGAGGGTTGAGTTTTCAGCATGTATGTGTTTCTCACCTTTCAAAGTGGAGCAGTAACTGGCATTGGTCTGAGAGATGCTCTCCTGTTCTCCAGATCTTGAGACTTTACACTTTTGAGCTGTTGAGAGTAAATATATATTTTATTATCTAATATTATATGAGTCAATTATGTTCATCGTAAAATCTGTATTTCAACTGCACAATGTATATATACAGAGAAAATAAGATTGAGAAGCACAACCAAAAGATCATTAGGGGTCACAGACTATAAAAAGTGAAAAAGCAATATGTTCCTCTCACCAAGTTTGGCATAGAGCACTGACACATCCTGGAGCACCTCAGCAGTTGGGATGGAACACGATGAACAGACCAACTCTAACAAACCTACATACTGGTTCATAGTAGGGCTGGGCTCCACGTTCAGCAACTGTACATAAAGTGCACATTCCCAAACACATTTAAACACCATATGAGTAAGGGTGTGGTTTTGTCTTGTGCCTGCATAGAAATACATCAAGATGGCCTGTGCACGTTCCACTTTGTCACTGATTGGAGAAATGTTTTCTACATGTTGTGAAATATTGCCAGCTGATCAGTTTATAAATAAAAAAAACATGCATTGAAAACAACATAAAAGCAGCATACTCTCTTAAAGAAGTCTCCCATGCCTTCCAGTGGGCCGTAAAAGGGAGCCAGGACTTTGGGTTCTTGGACACGGCTGTGTGGTCCGTGGGTCAGCCTCTTGTAGCGCAGGAACATGGCTGTCGGGTCACTCCAGCAGACGTCCTTCAGGCGATAGAAGCGTCCAGAACACCAGTCATCATCACGCCTGGGGAGGCAGTAAAAATTGTGGCTTCGTGTGTTTAGGTGTGAAGTCCTCAAGTGGTGTACTCATTCTACTGTACATTTATCCTGATAAACTTTACTCAGAAAATACAAATCCAGCATCTTTAGAGTATGATAGTCATTTTCGTTGTATGGAGACAAGTAGTTCAGTTTTAAACAGTTGAAAATACAACTTGGGGTTGTTACTTGGTGTCACTGAATGTGTGCTCGCATATCAAATGTTTTACATAGTTCAATGCTGTCTTTTGGATCCAAAAATTATCATTTAGATATAGGGTATACTGATAACTGTCTCAAAAATAATCCAAGTGTCAACATACCTATTATATTCTACAAATACAGCAGGGTAATACTGGAATAGCTCCTTCAGTCTGCTCTGGGGACAGTTTGTATGTAAATACATGTAGACTTTGTAGATGTGCTGGACAGTGGAGGTGAATGCGGCTCCCTCTGACTCATCTTCAGGGTGTCTCTTCTCCTCGTTGTCGTCTTCTGGTTTGGTGCACCACTCCTTCAGGTAGTCAATTAGAGCATCCACTGAGACACTATGTCTCATTCCTAAATAATAGGTGACAAGAAGTGACAGGTTTTGGACTGTGAATGAATTATATGTAACAGCACTCAAAATTAATGGCAACACAAAAGCAGGATCATAGAGAGGTTTCCAATGTGAAAAATTCTTACCTAGAGCTCTGCTGAACTCACTGGCTTCCAAGTCCACATAAGAGACATTAGTCCCTAGCAGGCTGCTGACTTCAGGTGAGGTCAGGTAGACTGAGTTGGGGCGGAGGTACTTTGTCTCTCGCCTTCCTCCTTCCAGCAGACGATAGGCTGGGACCCATTCAAGACGGCACAGGAAGTATAAGAAAGATGAGGTGGCGTTTTTAAGTGTCCTTCCGTCGCTGTCAACAACCTGGGCTGTGAGGTACTGAGAGTATTGATCCCTATAAGAACAAAGTGTTGTTTAAAATTGGTTTCATCAAATTAAATACTAATACTAAAATATCTAACATATTATTACAATAAGACAAGATAACATATAATGCATGCAGCGTTGCATAAAAACAGACAAATGGGCTCTTCGCTGCCATTCCATAGCTTCCAAACTTCTAGGCAGAAAATGGCTTCCATTTTTTTCAGTATGATATATTTGCATCCACATGTGCAATTGGCTTTCACAAGCAAAAGTGAGGAGACAAAATCCTGTCTGGTGCACAGACATCTTTACAGAGTCCACTTAGGCATATGCAGGTGATTAAGTTTATATTGTACTAACCCAAATGGATCCTTGTGGCTCTGTAGAGTATTTATTTACTACTTAGCTGCAATCTGCACTGAAACACTACAATCATTTCCGTTTAAATTACTCTGTTCCCTGTTTTGTATTTGTAATTTCAAGTGGGAGAACCAGTCAATAAGGGGCACACGGATGTTTGGGGATGGGGAGAGCATACACAGCAGCACGTCGACACAGAAGCAGAGAAAAAGTTTTGATTTTTATTTTCTGTCTGGAATTAACCCCGACTTTCAAAGAGAGAGAAAGAAAGAGATAGATGATATGTTTTGTTTGTACATACATTTGTCCGATGGATTAAATTGCACACCTGGCAATGGTGTTACAATGGAGGGCTCAGAACAAGATTCCTTTGCTTTTCATTAACTATTTCTTTTTATGTTGCTATCACATGCCAGACGAGCGTACCGGTTTCTAATATAAGAAACAATGAATAACAGTGAACAGAAGATTAAATAAAAGGAGAAAACTGTGCAATCTGTGTTTGTTACCCAGAATCCCAGTTGGTCTCTAGTAGCTGCAGCAGGGTAAACCTCTGCTTCAGGAGTAGGGCAGCAGGTAACTGAGCTGTGGCCAGGGCGTGAAACTCCTCACAGGGGTAGTCATCCAGTATGCAGCTCTCCTTGACAGGACCATGTTGCCATCTCTCACTTTCCACTGACCAGGGGCTGGAGGCCTGAAGGAGTAGAAAAAATGAATAATAAGGCTTAAAGGAATGAAAGTAGGCAACAGAAATGCACTGGTAGCTAAAACCATTTGATAACAATATATCTGCTGTGACACTGTATGCAAGTACATGTATGCACATTTTGAAAACTAGCAGGTTTAACTCACTATTCTATTGAATGTCTTTCAGTTAATAGATAACTTTGGTGTTCTCTTTGAAAGTGTTATGTGCAAGATAGCAACTAAAATAATCACAAACTTGTCTTTGAACATATACATGCTTGCTTCTTAATGTTTTTTTTACATACAATTTTACAATTTTTTTCACAGCTAACCCGGTGTTATTAAAACTACATTTGTCTACAATACTATGTCTAGTTTTGTAAACATTAGATAAATCAGTTATCGTATACACATAATCACATGACAACATTCCATTGGGACCCATTCTATTGACTCTAAATTGATGTGTCATGATCACAGTCAATATCCATAATTTCCCCTTTTAACTTTTCTAACGTCTGAAAAACACATGATCAAATATAATGAATTCTATAATTCTTGATCACAGAAACTCTGTTCATAAAGGAACAAACACACAGACACAAACACATGCATAAAAGTCCTTCTCACCACTTCTTTAGCAGTGAGGGTTTTTCTTTCTTTTCGAATGATAAGTCGGTCCCTGACTCCCAGTCTACAGAATAACTCCCGCCATCCTGATACATCACCGTCTGTCTCCACATAGCAGGGACTCAGCAAAACCCAGTCATAACCTGGTGGAAGTATATGAGTAAGATAAACAAAGAACATAGTCAAGGAAGAGGAAAATAAGATAACCCAAGCACACAAAAGAGTGATGTTACCATTGTGGCATCAAATGCAATACTTCATTAAAGTGAGTTGCTAAATTCTTCAGATTGCGTGCATTGCTAAAGGCTAGACCATGTGTTCTAATTTCATTTTTCACAATATGTAAATACAAACTGATGTATAAAATGTTATCCAACAGAGTGGCAGAGGGACAGAAATAAAGAGGGCTCTATGACTGTTTTGGGAGTTCCATCTTCATTTTGAGGTCCACACTCCAATGTGGACTGTGATATACCAACAGGTTACTCAAGTAAAAGGTTTATGCGATGTATGTGGGCTTCCTCGAGTAGAAAAAGTGTATGTCTTTATATGTGTTTCTCTATAATCGTACCAGGCAGTTTCTCAGGTAGGTTGATGTTGCCGTACGCTTCAGAGAAATGCACCCGGTCCAGAGCTGGGCACAGCAGACCGCTGTTGGTGAGGACAGGTACTGCAATGTCCGAGTACTCGTTGAAGGAGGAATGCTGCTTCATGTAGATCAAGTAACTCACCACCACTGACTCAGGCTTTGACTAGTTACCGAATGAGTGGGGAAAGACAAGAGGAGGATGAAGTAGAAAAAGGAGTTGCGAGAGGTCGTGAGAGAAAAAAGGGGAGAGGCGTATGAAGGAGTGAGATAGACTTGGATTATTATCATATTCAAAATAGTCTTGATTACAAATTTGTGTATATGGGCATGATAAGTGCAGAGCTAAAAGATTTACACAAAAATGACCTCAGCTAGTCCTGTGTGTGTTTGTGTTACCTTCCATTTATCACTGCGGATTGCAGGGTAGATATGCTGCTCCAGTAGTTCTTGAGGCTCCAGTTCATGAACTCCGAGTTTTCTCAGCAGCTCACGTACCTGCTGGCCTTCCAGAGGCTCTACACAGTTCAGCAGAGAAGGGTGAACTACCCTTACATCCTTGTACAATGCAGACAATGGTCCTGTAAAAACAATAAATTGGGAGGAAAGATGTATCAGTCTAGTGCTGTAAAGAATTGAGTGTTTCGGTTCAATATGCTTGTCATCAGCTGTTGGGATCATTTTAAACTTCTGGCTTGCTTGGGATGAAAATGTATGAAACTCTCCAGTATGCATTTTGTTTCCTTTCTAGGCTGGGCTGTGGTTAAGTGTTATTAATATGAATAAATCTATAACGTTAGTACTAACAGTATAGGTTCTAACAGTGTTGTGACAGTTCCACTGTCTCTTGCTACTACAACAAAAGTGAAATATTCACCAGACTGATCTTTAGTTAGCTTTTTCTTGCTCATGCTTTCTTCCATTGGGAAAAAGACGCCCTCTCCATTAAGTGCAATCACACGTCCGTCAGCCAAGGGGATTATGGGTAGATCCCTGAGGGTTTGCAAAATGGAATCTGCTGCCCCATAGCCATGCTCCAGAGCACGAAAGTTGCAAACCAGTAGCCTTGCAAGTCGGCGCATACTGTCATCTAGAAAAAAAACAGAGGGTTAGTTTCTAACTGTCACTGAAACATTATCTACAGAAATACAGCAATGATCTACTGCCTAAAACGACAAAGACAAAACACCAAAACTTACAACAGAGAAAGAGAGAGTTTTAGTACAATAACAGAAGAGAGTATAAAGGGATTGAGTGGTGCGGATACGTTTCTGTCTACCCTGGGTGTCATCCCATAAAATAATGCCACGCAAATTAGGGAAATTCGTGAAAAGGAAAGAGCAGCCAAAAAGTGTTCGGGCAAATTTTTCCTTTATCTTATGTTAAAGCTGACTGTACATTTCATGATTATGGTCTCAAAAGTTTTATCTGCTCAATTATTCCAGCTGATAATGTTACGATTTTTAGTTATACCGTATGTCCTTTATTTATGCACTGTAATAATCTGTATTTATCTTTTAATTTTTTCTAATCTTGTGGCGTATGCACCTGGATACTGCTGCTAAATGAATTTCCCTTGCTGGGTCTTTGCTTGACTTTGATATTGGTACAAGCAATGATGCATCATTGCACCAAAGTGTGCATTTCTTCACTAGTTCTGAATGATTGTGCTTTGCTAATTTGTAAAGTGAGATAGAAGGAAACCCTTTAGATTTCTTTCTCTCTCTCTCCCTCACATACATACACATACACACCTGTATAGGTGCCTTCTTGGATCTGCTCCTTGGCCATCGCCGTGGTTACTGTGATAACATCTGAACCTCTAAGGTATCGCACTCCCAGGTGAGTGAGCAAGGAGGTTGTTGGGGCAGGAT
Organism: Brotula barbata; assembly: GCA_900303265.1. Lineage (NCBI taxonomy): Eukaryota > Metazoa > Chordata > Actinopteri > Ophidiiformes > Ophidiidae > Brotula > Brotula barbata. The sequence continues at coordinate 204,799 of OMNV01001537.1, forward strand.
ATAAATTTGGGTGAAGATAGGACAAAGACAAATGCCTGTCAAGCTCATCTCCACCTATCACTTCACGGATGACTGCGTCCTGACAGACGGCCACCTGAGATGGCTGCTTGTATACAACGTCACCATCTGAATGGGAAACGATACAGAGCAACAAATGGGAAAGAAAAATCTTCAATCATCAACAAGATACAAAATATGGTTGATATGGACACAGCACCGTGATTTTGTATAAATAACGTATTGTATCGTCAGTTTTGTCAATAGTTGGAAACAGTGGAAAATGGTGAAATTATGTGATTCTCTGATGTCCACCATGATGAAAACATTCCACAATAACAATAACTCTATTTCTAGATGGAAATTAGTTATTTAGAGGCGTTAACAGAGAGCAGTACTTGTGGCAGATTGTAGCTGTGAGGAATACCTGAGCTGAGGGTAGGCAGAAATGCTTGGCCCTTGAGCATCTGTATAATCTTCCCGGCAACAGGCTTAAAGAAGTCCAACACCTCATCAGGCAAGGGTATAAACTGCAGGAAGCTACAGAGGCCCTTCAGTCTACTGAACTCTGGGTGACTCTGAAACAAAGACAGAACAGCTCACAGCTTAAAGGGGAGGAACGAAAGCTGGGGACTAATGAGTGGCGTGGGATAATTCTGCTTGCACCGTCTTACAGTGAAGACGTCCATGGCCTGGAGGAAGAGTTGGGGTATCTCAGAGCGAAGCCACTGGTTCCATGAGCTGTCTCTGTCAACATCTTCTCGAGAAGATGGGATGTCAAAGTCACCTGTAAAAGAGGAGGGTTTTAGGTGACATTACAAAAACAAGCTGTGTGTCCATGAATGGAGGCTTATCATATCTATCTTCATTTTCACCTTGGACAATGAAGCGGAAACCAAAACTGCGAAGGGGCAGGAAGGCAAACACAGGCTGTTTCTGAGGCTGGCATTGGATCTCACATTCTGCTGCATCATTATCCAGCTGGAAAGCCAGAGCAAGCTCGGTCGACTCAACATCCTTTTTGATCTTAGGAAGAAAGTGATAATATTTATGGTGAATGAAACAACTCTCACATAGTCTGAATGATTAGTAAGAAACATGTTCATCATACATTCATCATATGCTAAAGATACAAGCTGGAGTAAAAGCTTTCTCCATAAATTTTCTCTTACAGCATTTTTGTCTTGCTAAATGCAGGTAATATGTGGTTAAAAAAACAGCCTAATGGGTGAGTTTTATTTTGGAAGAAAGCAGAGGGTAAGTCTTATGATGATGTAGAACAGGGAACATTTCCTTAACACACACCAGGAGGGGAGATGAGTCAAAATCAAGTGAATACAATTCAGTGTCCAGGATACGGATACATGTGATGTAAACATATAGCTGAAAATAATTACACAATGAGCTGTCACAACTTTGTGCTTGCACTACCTTCTTGGGTTGCAATGTGGCTTTCACAACGATCCAGCGCTCTAACCCATTTGTGTGCTTTACCTCTAGCACATTGTGACTTAAGTCTTTACGAGTCATTGTCACAAGTTTCTTCTCAGTCTGTGGGTAAACAGAAGCAGTGGGTGAGGTAGGAATGGGAAATAGCACCGATTTAATTAGACTGAGGTTTACATGGAGAATAGAAATGTGCAAATGTCTTATTTATTTTGTTTGCACATGCAAATGCAAGAGCTACCTGACTGAAAATGCTAATGGAGCGCAGTCGATGCAGGAAAAGCAGCAGTGAGGGGTGCACATCATGAAACAAGTTTCTGGTCTGGTGGCTCTCCGAGCGCAGGGGGAGATGAATTTTAGTGGTCCAGCTGTATCAGTGCAAGAGAACAAATAAGTGGTGAGGAAACGGATGGATCTAATTGTGTTTACATTTTTGGTAACGGGGCAGGACCTTATCAAGTTTTATCAAGGATTATCAAGTGGATGATCAAGTGTATAACATGTGGTAGCTTTTTGGATATGATATCTGTTTTTGACTAAATTAAATTATTTATCTAACCTGTGCTGTTTGATGCAATTCAGATGTGAGTCTAGAGGTCTCTCATCTTCAGTCCAGTGTGGGAGGATATATCCCATAGGGCCACAGGTCTTATCAAATCTCAAGTGGAAGCCGTTGGAGTGAATCTCAGGACAGTCTGTGATCTTGAACACTGACTTAAAGCCGATGCCCTTTTGTCCTGTGAAGGTTGAAGTGTATTGTAAGCCGAGGGCACCTTTCTAGCATCACACATTCTCAGGACATCACCCACAGACCAGAGAGTTGATATCAATAGTGTCAAAACAAAAATGGTCCAAACACCAGTAGTACAGACTAAATGTCAGCAATGCTCAATGTCAACACAAAAGATTTCTTAGAACCTTCATACAATAAAACATCAGACAATAGGAATATATTATTACTACACAATATTATGCAGTAAAACATATAGCATAAAAGCTGTCACTTTAAAGCAAGACAAAAAAGGTACACAAATGTGTTCATTATTTCAATGTATATAAATTCTTACCTATGTATCCATACTTATGTCTGCCCTTGGTGCTACAGCCCACATCACAGATGGCCCTGACGTTCTTCTCCTGAAAGCCACTCTCATTGTTGAGAACAGTGATAGAGTCTCTTTCCACCACAAAGGCCAGAGCGGGGACGATACCAGTCTCCGATGGATAACTGTTATCATCTGCATTCTGAAAAGTGAGCAGAATACGTCTTAGGATGATTTATACTTGCTTGTTTGGTGAACGCTAATTCAATGACTGTTGCAATCATGACAGAGTTTGTATAGAGTGGTGTGTGAGAGAGTGCGACTGCTTTAAGAGCCACCTGAATGAGTTCTAGAACAAAGTGTGTGTCCTTGCTGTAGAGTTCAGTGGAGAGGCGGTCCAAACTTCGTCCCAGTCTCTCCTGGTGGACCTTCATCAGTTTCTGGCCTTCAGCGGTCAATTCCACACCTACGCCAAACTCATTTTTCCTATTGCAATCAGAAAATTAAAATATAGCGAAATTATTGTTATTAATGTAAAAGCTAGATTTGAGAAAACAAAATAAATCTAATAACATACAAAGCTATTATAGCTATAATGATATTATAGTAAATAAAATCAAACCTGATGTCCTCTATTATGTCTTTTTGAGGATTTGATGTGGTCTCTGACAGGCAGTTGATGTCTTCTTCATTACAATCAGACATTTCCAATAGTCCCTCACACTGGTTTTCTTCTGTTTCACTACTGTGTGTCTCTACGTTAACCATAGGTCTCAACTCATACAATTCCTCTTCATCCTCCTCCTCAACTTCCTCTTCTTGTTCACCGTTGACTAGCAAGAAGCAATTGTAATGGAAAAATTAATGAAAGAAGCCCACACAGTCCTTTATTAAATAGAGCATGATGTATTTGGAACATATTATTTTCTGTTGGTTCACTCACCTTGTTGTAGGTTCTGGTTGAGATAGGAGGGGCTGATGCTGTGGTCCACTGTGTTTCCTTCAAGATCTTCATCTCCACTCATATTAAGAGCTGACAGACTGCTGCTCACAGAATCTATCAAATTCGACTTGAGTAATAGAAATAAGGAAAATTAGCAGCCAAGTTTCCCAGGATTAACAAAGAAAAACACAAGACAGTGACGTGATTTTTAACACCATCACAAGAATCCTTTTTACCCTCTAAGAACTTTTTCCCAGACGTCCAATAAATATAAATAAAGTAAAGTATATATTCATCTATGCAAACCTAAAATTAAGATTCCACTGCGCTCTATCCCTAAGAAATATATTTGAATTTGAGGAATATTATTATTTATTATTAATATTATTATGCTTATATCACCAAGCAATACATGACGCTCCGTATGTGACACTTTCCTTTGATTGCTTTTTTTTTTTTTTTTTTTTTAGACTGAAAAAATTAGAATGCTAATAAACAGCATGGATATGAGGTTGAAAACAATCCAGATTAACCATTACTCAGTATAAGTAAAGGCCAGATGATAGACGTGTCACAATTTTGCACTGCACTCCCCATAGTGCACTTATTACACCTCCTACATAGGGTGGCCTATATTCCAAAACTATTTTTGCTGTATTGATGGGTTTTGATTTGATATTATTATGTCTCTGGGTCTGTTCTGCCACACTGCAGTTCTGCCACATTGCTCACTGCTATTCATGCATAGTACCTGGCTCCTCTAATTACTACGCTATTGCATTTAACATTTTCATGACTTGTGTTCTGACCTTGGCCTGGTCCATACGTGCCATGTCCATGTGGTAGATTTGGCTCTGTGATGGGGCCAGCTTTCTGTCGTAGTCCTTGACCCAGACCGTGATTCCCAGGAGAAGGCCCAACCGATGGAGACAGTTAAGCTGGCTTGGATCAGACTGGGCCACAGTAAGCAGGACCTCTTTTGACTTGGCCTGACCCAAGACACGGGAGAAAGGCTCCAAGAATACCTGAAAGTTACATTTATAATGTTTCTTATTAAAGTTTCAACTGGAATATTGATTTTATGTGCCAAATATTACAATGGCATTGATATTCAGATACACATCAATCCCATTGCTGCTGCAAAAAACAAAAAATCACAACCATAATTCTATGAATTCTGTCACACGTGTAATAGACAGCAGCATGCACTGCTCTGATTATCAATGACATTTATTGGTGGATAGTGGCTCAGTTGAACATCCCATTACTGTAATAAGAAAAGCCCACCTATGCCATCAGCTCTAAGAACTTTACAAATCCAAAACAACATAGGTGTCATTTCATACTTTCCATACTGTAACCTTTGGTGATGCAATGTGACTGACCTGCTGCAATACGGCTCGGCAGGTTTTGGTGGGGATTCTAATCAAACAAGCCAAAAGGAATTTGGCTACCATGTTGTAACCTGACGCATCTTCATAATCCTCGGAATATCCTAAAATACACAAATATTATTTCATTAGAGATGCATATTACTCCTGTATATGAAAAACATCATTCCATCTTAAAATAGTCATTTGCAAATGAATCAGTTTGGCAGTTAATTTAGGGGCAAAAGGGGATGTATATCTCCGGATGTATATCAGTTATCCGGATGTATATCATCCGGATAACTCCGGATGTATATCAGTTATCAAATCAATAAAATGAAATGATTACAACTGATACAGTGACTCAAGTTCTTAACATATCTAACCATGTAAACATTTTTGATTTTAATAATATAAAATACACCGACAAACACATTGGCCCGATGCTACCTTCTTTAGCTACAGCAGCTGCCAGGGAGCTCTCTATATGATTGGCCAAGAGGGCTGTTGGAACATCGACAATCCCATCAGCCACTACCATGGATACGAGGTGGCCTGCTGTGCCAATGGGGTCGAGGGTCATGGCAGCATGAGAGAAAGGCTTGTCTCCAGTGTGTGTGGTGATCCTCAGCAGCAAACCTGGTGACACCTCCAAAGCTGCCAAGCCTGTATTGGCTGTGTGTTAGGCAAAGAAACATTTAAAATCATGAGCCAATTCACATTATATATTTGCCTCTTCTAAATATTTGGCAGCATTGTGAACATACGCTGTTGTTGTGCCCTGCTACTTCTCTCTAAATCAAACTCCTTCATCAAATAAGGAAAACAATGTACAAATGCTATTGCGATAAACAACTCAATGCAGTGAATGACAGCTACCTGCATTCCTTTCAATGAATTCCTTAAGGGGGCCATAAAGGGGTCTGAAGACCAGTTCCCATTGGCTCCACTCAGTTAAATCGTCCAACAGGGGGCAGGAAAGCAGACTGTTCAGGGCCTGAGTCTTGGATACCTCACCTAGAATCCCCACTGACTCACAGTGGGGATTGCCGGCACTGTTAATTAAAGGGATGTGTATGAAGACAGAGATTGAAATGTGCATCTGATGTGTAATTTGACATATATGTGATTTCAATCTATAAACAGCATGTTATCTTTTTGGGTAGATGAAGAAATGTATGTATTCAGAGTTGTATTCTGCTGAACCTATACTGTACCTGCTGTGTTTGGCAAACAGTGCAGACTCATAGAAGACCTGGCTGTGTCCTCCACCACCCAACATGTCTATCTGCCGTTGGACCAGGCCAAACAGCATCTTCAGAGAGCCAAAGCCCAGGTCACGGCTGTCGCGGACCCTGTAGTGAGACCTCAGTGCTGTCTCTATATGTGTGAGCTAGAAAAAGGAGTCAGGGTATTATTAATAATGTGTACTCTATCTAAGTGTTGTTTTAGCAGATTAGTGTTTAGCCAGCAAGTGTTTGCACTTCAGTGACTCACTGCATCATGGTCAGTGGATGTTACAGTGCCGCACTGTTTGATGAATTCAAACACATCTTGTCTGGTTGGTCTGAATCCACAAGCTCCGAACTCTGTGCTGCTGTAGCCCAGATTCAGACTGAAACCCAGTGTTTCCTGCAGCAGCTGCACACAAAATAGAGAAAAATGGTTTCTCACAAACTAATTTTAATAAGTTCAATTTCAACTTATCACTGTGGTCAAGACATCATCAACATATCTATCTCAAGACTGTAATATGGAATATATTATATATTGGCATTCATACATATATAGATAAAATATAAATATCAAGGTGAATGTTTCCATAATAAAAGGAGAAATGATACCTGTATGTGCTTAACCAGGAAATCCAGGAAGGTACCTTGCTCCAAAGACAAGAAATTTTGGACTTTGAAGTCCTTGGTCAACTTCCGCTCCAAGGCAGCAATGTAAGCCAGAGTGATGGCTGATGTCTGAGTGGAAATGTTGTTTTTAAGGTATTGCTTCAAATTGGCTGCAAAACACAAAACAAAAGTATCTGTCAATCATTGCCTAACTACAAATTATATACTGTACATCTGAGCACGTGGAACAGCTACATCACCTATCCTAGTTCAGCTAACATGAATGTTCAGAATAAATACCTTCACTGGGGAGTGAGCTAGTGGGTTTATGATCGTGTTTTGTTTGTTCTTTGTCTTTGGTGGTCGTTCTGTCTTTTTGTACCAGGTCTTGTGGGACTGCGAGGGACCCACCACAAATGGCCAGCTGAAACAGTGCAGTAGCCAGAGTATCACCTGACACATGCACCAGGAAGTCTTGGACACGCTGGGTAGGAAGGAAAAAAAATATATAGGAAAACAAATCCACATACCATACTAACCTATAATAACCAATAACCACTTTTATTATTATTTTATTCAAAAACTTCATGGGTCTGTTTGTATTGAATGACTGGAAAATATCCATCCATCCAATAATCTTTAACTGTATTTGTACATATTTATAGGTGCGTTTCCTTTCTGTTTTCACTGTTGTGCAGCGAATAAGACATTAAATCATCTCATCGCAATTTTCAAACGCAAACATACAGACATGAATAACAACTGTAGCTTTGTAAAAACATTACAGATTCTCATCAAATTCACAACCAATCAATCACAATACCAAATCAATAAAAAAATCAATGTCACCCACCTTGGCCATCCTGGGGCTAAACACCCCTGATGCGTGAGTAAAGACTTCCAGTACAACCTCAGAAGCTGTCATTGAGACATACTTTTTCCTAAGATCCAAACTGCCCATCGAGGAAAAGAATCCTGCTCCTTGTGCTGGCTCAATCACCGTCTTCTTCATCTTTCTCAGCCTCTCATAGATCTCCTCTTTCAATTCCTTCTGGATCTCCTCCCTGGCCTGCTCCAAAAGGAGGTGCTCACCGCGACTAACCTTAATCAGGGTCTTCAGTGGAGAGGAGTAGAGGAATGTTAAAGACCGTAAACATTTAGAAGGTGTAAAAGATCTTAAAAGACCCTCATAAAAAGCAAGTCATCAACATTTGTGTTGCAATACCCAAAATTGTGACATAGTCCGTTTCATTAATGAAGACTGGACCTCAGTGTGGCCCAAATCCCAAATGAACATACAGTTTTTGCTAATTAAGATCCTCGGAGCAGCGGATGGTCTTGTTTACAGGACAAAATAGCGGGCAATAAGATATGAAGCTATGTCAATGCTTGCAATGATTATCTGTTTAAAAAAATGTAATCCTTCGCTCCTAAAACCTTAAGTAACACTTTCGTGCTGCTGTATGTAGTTTTATCACATTCTGAATCTCTTACCGCAATGGGAAGCCCAACGCTGTGTATCCTAATACCCAGTTCGTAAGGAGATTCGCAGTTGTAGTGGTCTGCCAGGTGCTTCATAAAGTCTGCGAGGTCTACTTTTGGCTTGCTGTGCGCCTTCCTAAAACTGCGGAGTTGCTAAATAAAATGAATAAAATAGATCAGTTTATGCAAAACCATAGGATGAGCCGACAAATAAAGTTCCTTTGAATTTCCAAACAAAAGAAAAGGAACATGAAGAAAATTGACTCCTCCAATGTAATATTCAATATTCAAATTTAATACAAAAATCACTCAAAATGTTTGTTTTCCATGTTAACATTATCATATTCAGTAAATCCATATGCCCTTCACCATGTGAATGATACCTTTAAGATATCCACTGTCTGTATCTGGTGGATGTCATCATCCTTGGTGTTACTGTCAATCTTAAACATGCGGTGGACGAGGGGGAGCTTGCAGAGGGGCCCCAGGTTTAGCTCTTCGTAGCGCTTCTTGTCCTTCAATGAAGCCAGTGACTGACCAAGTTCATACAAGGTACAGATAGATGACACTGCCTCAGTAGACTGAGAAAAAAAAAACAGAGAAAAAAAATCTTAACAGCAACGAAGCATTTGGACAAAAACTGATAAATTATATATGGCAAACGTGCCAACCTCTATGAACATGTTGATCTCTCTCATGGTGTACTGAAGGTCCTTTAGAGCTTGTATTCTATAAGGTTTTATCTTTCCTGCTTCCAAAGAGGGAACCTGCATCAACATGCACACCTTGGATATGACCTGGATGGAGGTTTGAGAGTGAGAGGACATTCTGAAATTAAATGCTCAGTAATACTACAGTTGTGAAATAAAGACATACTCTCTCTCTCTCATTCACTCTTACTTAAAAAAACAAACCACTCACATCAGTTGCTTTTCCACAGTTTTATTGTTGATGTGAAAGACCAGTACTCCTTACCTTCTCTTTGGTCACCAACTCTCCTTCTGCAGCAATTTCTCCTATCACATGCTCTGCCAAACTGTTAACATCATCCAGATCCAGGGTCCTGTGCCACCTCTTCCCTTTAGGATCATCCACATCCTCCTCTGTGACCTCTACTGCCCGCATATTAGCTCGATGAACTTCCCTCAGCTGGGCATAATAAGGTTCCCTAAAGACAGCAGTTCTGCCCTCTGTTTGGGTTTCTTCCCTTAGTTTGCTCTTCTGACCAGCTGATCTGGTCACTTTCATTTCTGCCCCTAGCACTGGAAAGTCAGCACCACAGAGGAAATTGGGCACAGTGGCTTGTGGCTGCTCAACGTCAGGCTTTCTGTTGGTATTCTGTGTTGCTGTGGAAATATATGGTGACAGATATTTGTCATTTTTAAATACAGACTTCATAAATTATGCATTGAACAAATTCCACATTTGTTACAGCAAAGCTACCTGCGGTTTTCTTCTGTGGCTCAATGTTGGGCTCGGCTGTTGACTCAACTCCACTGGACAGAATCCCAGTGCTAGATGTTTTGCAGCTGTCATATAGCAATATGTACTGCTCAAGAGGAAGTGTTTCACCATAATGCTGAGAATAGCAGCTTTTTAGCTTTTCCATTGATCCATCATTCAGCTGAAATTTATTTGTCACCTACAACAAATGCATAAAAAACTAGTAAAGGAGTGGATTATATTCATAGTCAGACAGCAGTTATTATTTTGAGGATTTAACAGATGACTTGCTACTATGACATACGTCCAACAAAAAGGGGGGGTTACAAGAGTAACCCAATAGAATAGAATCTACATGTTTACAACTGACCTCTATGACCCTCTGGTACAGCTGCTGTTGGGTCAGCGTTACAGCTGGCTTGGACACATGAATAATCGGTGCAGCAGGATATAAAAGGGTTGGCGGATACATAGCAGAATTGGATTCCAATTGGGTTCCAAAGGTAATTCCTGTTTCAGAGGGAGGTCCATATTTCGTCCTGACATCCACCTGTGGCATGATCACACCAGGAGTAGCCAGGGTGGGAGCTTTCCCTATATGAGCTCCAGCTTCAGGCAGATTTGGAGGCGGGTGAGCCTTATGGAACACCACTTCTCCTCTCACAATCAGATCCCCATTTAAACAATCAACCAGTTTAGACATGTTGTCAAAACCTAAATGGGCTAAGGTCAAGTTCTGGTGGTATGTCTGGCTGTAGATTATAGCTATCTTGTTCAGGGGAATCCCATCTGGGTGCTGTTTCACCATGGCCACTACATTTTCTAGCACCTTCTTTGTGTTCCCGGTGACGTCTGTAGCTTTTGTCGACATCACTGCCTCAGCTCCAGTCAGTTTTTGAGACTGGACAATTTTATGAAACACAATCCCCCTGTCGACAACAAGATCTTTGTCCAGAGAGGCTACAAGGCAGGCAATGTTTTTGAAGCCCAAGTCAGCCAGGGTCAGATTCTTATGGTATGTCTGGTTGTAAAACACAGCCAGTCGGCTCATCTGAATCCCATCCGGATGCTGCTTCACAAGGGCCACAACATTTTTCAGAACCTTCTCCATCTTCATTAATGATATCTGGGTAGAAGACATCATCATCGATTATTAAACACAGCAAAACATTATTCTACACTCTTAACAAGCTACCTACATCACATGTGACAGAACTGTACATCCGGATAGCTTCATATCTGTGAAACTGATATGTAATCACAATTGCACATGTAAAAACAATAAAATATTTTAACAGCTCCTGGTATTAAAATGTCTACTTACATACTTAAGTCAGAACACCTGCAATACATCCACGAACCACAACAGGGTAGTGGACCACAGGTTGAAAAACTCTGCTATAATGGAATAATAAACATCTGGCTGTTTGATATCACTGAGCCTAAAAAGCTGATAGCACATCAGACACAGTATCTGCTCTAACTAAATTCAACCATTTGTAAACCCACCACCATCATGTCTCGTTTGTAACAAAATATTCAAAAGGCAACACATTACACAGTCAGCATAAAGAATGCACATTAACACAAGCAAAAATGCACAAAATAAGCATTCATTTAATCTGTATTACCTGTTTTTCACTAACATGCTGGTGCTTGTCCCTTAGATGTTGAACTGCTGTAAATGAGCCAAATTCACAGGCTTTATATATATTCATATACCCCTCCCCCTCCCTCTGTCACCACCCACAAGAAACTCAAGCAGAAATGAAAGTGAAAGTTAAGTAATTTTACTTCATTGTTACTTCACCAGTAACCAAACCTCTCCTATTCCTGGAAATGGTTATGCTCCACTAATAAATGATATAATAAAGATAACAGCATAGGAACAGCAACAAAGATGTCACATTCTTCAAATGCAGTAAAAATGTTTGCAGTTAAAGCCAGTATGTATATATGTTTAGTTTAGTTTATCTGTTCAGACACAAAGTTTATGATACTGTATACAGTACTTCTAGAGCTATGGATGGTGTGACATGGCATTAGAATGAGCAAAATGGTGTTATAATGGAGCATTATAGATAAACAGAAAAAGGCAAGAGTGATGTAACTGAATGAAAGCAGGGAAAGGAACAGTAGCTTTAAGTTTCACTTCCCTACAACAGCCGAGTTAATGAAACTGTTCCCCACCCAATCACATGATCATTTACAAATGCCGGGTATGGGGAACAAATAAACCAAACTCTGTGTCTAAGGGAATGAAAAAGGGGTAGGGAGAGTGACTAGACATCTATTCATTTTCTCAGTGGAATGCAGTATATGTTATATTATATTAGAATTATGATTGACAGTAACTATAGTGGATATTTTTTCAAGCTATCTTCTATGTTACAACCCCCTTTGATTACCAAAATCACTGGCAACCAGCCAGGAATTCAGATGACAACAGTTTCTTTTGAACACTGTTCTCTTTCATTCTTTCCTGCTCTCCAGCAGAAGTCGAAAGAGAGTTAATGACAAATCCCTTTGATATCTCATAATGCTGAGTATACAGCATGGAGAGTTTGAGATTGGTACAGTATGGTACCATCTGCTTAGACAAGGTCAGGCCTTTCCCTCCCAAAATTGTTCATTTATGAATGTAACGCTGACTTCTTTTACAGACCTAGCTAACCAAAACAGCATCTGAATTACATCTTTTAGTCTATGGTACACCAGTATAGAGGATTTAGAAATCATTTACATTTACTGATTACATAAGTAGCTCTTAATATGTTGAATCTGATGTTAATTTAACGCAAACTGTAACTGGGAGCCAGGTGCAGCATTTTCGTGCACATGCATGGAAATCAGGATTTCACGCGTCAAAAACGATGTACTTGATGGGTGAACCTTCACCTTTAACATTACTGGGATGAAGCCAGCTCCTGATAATGAGGAGGAGAAGGCAAGAAAAGATTCTGATGATGGTGTAGTTTTCATCCGGACAACCTAAGAATCTTGTATTGGAGAAACTTTACATGGAAACTACTACCCTACAGGTGTTCAATTTATTAACCCTAGCACTTGGATTAGTAAACGGTCAGAGAGGAAATAAAAAATGTGCAGACATCGTGCCAGCAGAAGTTTGGCGGCGACAATGGCATATTATTCAAAAGAGCTAACATCCGGCTAGAATTGGACGCACGATGCTAATACTATTGATTTTGTCAAGCAGAGGTGATGCTACTGATCCGCGCCTGTGTTTTACGAACTCTTGCTGACTTCGTGCGAAAATTATCACTATTCTGGAACTGGATTAAGCGTGATTAACCGGCTTTCTATCTACCTGTACTGGCGTGACTGTTGTTGATGTTGTCGGTTCTGTTTGGTTGACTTCATTGATTCAGCATCCTCAGTCTGCTGCTGCAGGACGTTCATTACTTACTAACTGCAGCTAGCTGTCTTGCCATGCTAGCTCGTAACTAAGGCAGTTTAATTGTGTAGCGTTAACTTAACATTGTTGTCCATGCTTTGTAGCCCAGTGTACACAGTGAAACCCTTTGTCTCACAGTTGCCTGGCTAGCTACGTAGCTGGATAATTTTATCATGCTGCATTCACGTTACACGTAAAAGGTGGTAAATATTCGTGCTGTGATCGTTTATCGAGCATTTTCAATGACGTCGCCAGAACGTGATTGAAACAGAGGCGGCGCCGTGGCAGATTACAAAGTGTAGTGAAATCATCCGTGAACGTCTTCAACCAGTTATTGGTCATTCTTGGCTTTTTCTTAAACAAGACGGCCCTCGAATGGACTTTACACTGAGAGTTTGAAAGTGAACATATTGATTAATTGAATAATTGCTTTGGCCTTCTGTTTGCTATTTCCCATTCTACACTGAACTGAAGAACTTTTACGGATCATTTGTGACTTTTAATCAACCGTAATCTTGATCGGAATTTTAATTACTCTGTGACGTCAAACAGCAGAGAATTGTGAGACTGTGAGACTGTGAGTACCTGTCGAAGTCCTCCAAAATAGTGTCTTTTTTAATCCAAGGTAAGAACAACCGCTTTTATTAAGTTGACTGATCTAAAAGTTGAACTATGGTCCATTTATATAAAATATTATTTATTCAACAGTTTCCTGGCTGCCAGTCGTGCTGCCCCCTGTCTATTTAATGTGCTGTGTTTCTTCACCTCTTCTTGTTATTCTCTTGATCAATTGAAGAAACACTTGGAGCTCTGTAACCCTGGAGGACCTCAGAGTATAGCTGCTGCTCCTCCACATCTTCCAAGGATAACCCCTGGACGCCCCCTTTGAGGTGTACTGGGTACGTCCAAATGGATGGATAGATTTTTGTGTATGGAAAGTAATAATTACATTTGATTTGTGTTTGTAATGTGCTTTTATAACTCAAAGTGCTCTAGCTTGAAAAGTATTGGAAAGCACACACAACATAAAATATCAGACAACACACAATTTGCAAACACTAACGCAAGGAAAACATAAGCACAAGTAATGCTAACAAACTCTACTATTTACAGGTATTAAAAAAATAGTAAAAATTATTTTAATTAGAAAATAATCTTGTTCCTCACTGTGGCTTTTATAACTTGTGATACTGTTTTCAGATGAAATAAATTAAAGATGAGGAAGCTGATAAAAATTACAATGTAAAGATTCCTTAATGAAGTGTTTTTTTCTCTCACATCCTCTTCACGAGAGAAGGCATTTAGACCATTTAAAGTTAAATCTAACTCTAGTGTCCCTATAACACAGTATGAACTCAGTAGTGCTACAGAATCACAATTATTGGCTTTCAACAGAAAATAAAACAAATGAAAGTATTAGTATTATTGTGATCTTAACCAACAGCCATTAAAATGACATTGTATGGAATATTCCTGGGCACTCTTTAAGTCATAGTTTATCAAAGGAAGCACAACAACAGTCTTGACTGCCCCCTTGCGTTCAAGACTCGCAGGTTCCATGTTTCACCAGTATGTCAGTAACAATTCTACATGTGATTACTTTTATTATTATGATTATGTTCTTAAAATATGTTTGTTATTCATATGTATCTTTTCACATGGATAACGAGGTGGACTTTTTGTAAACCTACCTGTTATAGTTATATCTGTCTTCTTATGTCAATAAGTCATTTACATTTTCACTGTGAATCAAATCAAAAGAACATAAAGGTGTGATTATTTGTCATGCAACGGTGACCTCTCAGTGCAATTCCATACAAATTTATAGCAGATACTTTAACCTGCCACTGAACAAATTAAGATTTTTTACAACGTGCTTAAAATTTTTGAGCAATAGTTAAAGGGATCAAAACAGCAGCACATTCTCCATTGTTTTCTGCTTTATGGAATTGTTGGTCTGCTGTCATTCAATGTGTATTCTAATCCCATACAAATTTGTACTTGACATCTCTCATTTTGTCTTTGTATACAGAATCAAAATACTCTGCTTCTGCTACTGTTAATTGATTCTTCCAGTCGCCAGCAATTCCTAAAAACCAACATGGAATAAATGTAATTATTAGCTAACTTCAAAACCAGTAACAAATATGAGACCGTGAAATACAAATGTGATACTGAAGCTCACCTTTCCTGAGGAACTCCGACTTACTCTGGTCCATTAATTCAACAGGAACCAGAGAGTAGTTGGACATGTTGTTCTTCTTCATGTTCTTAAACTCACATCGGTCTGCTATCTTCTCTATCGTCTCATTTTCCAGAGATTTTCCCAGGAACTGGCTCAGTTTGGCCACAGAGCCCTTCAGATCCTGCACAAGAGAGCAGGACAACTCACTGCATACAGCAGGACTCACATTACTGCTGTAATGAAGTTTCAAAACTACAGTTTGCAAGAACATTGGTGAGAAAGTTACCATAATCATTTCCTCATAGGAGATGTACATTATGCGATCTTTATCCTCAGCATTCAGCCAACCCTTGATGTGATCAAACCAAGAACCATAACTAACTAGAGGAGGAAAAACATAATCATTAAATTATCCTTATGCACAAAGTGCACGTGAGTTGTGTGACCTCAGCTGATAGTAACAACACTGAGTCTGGCCTTTGCCCTCAAGAAACTTGTTGAGAAACTCCCTCTGTGGGCCTGGCTGGACAAGGTAGGAGGTCATCCCATAATAGTGAATGGAAGACGTGAACACATCTCTGGGGTTTCTCATGACATAGATGACCTGAAGTGAAAAAAATGCTTTGATTTATAAGCTATTTCTGATTAAGTCAAAGACAGAAAATTTGCCACATGAAGAAATAACTCCATACCTACAGTTACATTTATAATATAATCATCTGTCTCCTCTTTTTTCTTTTTGATTTTTACACTCAAAACATGTTTCTTAAATTATATTTCTGATGTCTGCTGCCAGAAAATACAGTCCTTTATGTTGTTTACATCTTACTGAGTTTTGGACCATAAGTTGTTTTAAATCGCAGAACAAAGAACCAAACATGTTGATTTCAGAATGAAAGCTGAGTCTGAGTCTCACGTCGGAAGAACTTAAAACCTTTTATTGTACAACTTTACTACTTTTTCCGTATCACACAATACACAAATGTCTGATTTACTTTTGGTTTATCTTTGAAGAATGATGGTGGCATCATGTTGTAGTGGAAGTGTGTAGCAAAAATGCGTGGAGATGGTCTTTGTTCAAGGTTAAGAATGCGGGTATGGCGCACCTCCAGCCAGGGAACCCGGTCCCAGTTGGGAAGAGTCTCAACAGCGGCCGGATCTCCTCCACTCTGGATCAGAGGAATGATCTCTTGCATCCAAGTTGTACCTGTAAATAGCAAACCAGAGCTTTCCCTCAACTCATAGTCAGACTAACGACAAATGGAGACAGTGTAAAGAAGACATTTGCTAAACATTCTGCATCCTATTATAAATAAATAAATATTGAAACATTTACTCCACTTCTTTTGATTTATCTCTTACCTTGTTTCTTCTTCCTCATATAGTAGGTTGCATTCAGTTTAATGTTGAATTAATGCCCTCTCCCATCATTTGGTGTGTGTGGTTATGTATAGCAAAGTCATCTCTGTGTGTCAATGTCTGCGTCATCCCCGAAAGCATTTACGTTAACTGACATTACCTGCATGTTCAGTATTGCAGATATAAGTAATCACACCAGGAAAGTACAAATAGTAAAAATAAATTAATCACTCTGTGCTGAGCTGCCAAGAGGTCAACCAAAGTGATAACGTCATTGTTTCGAAAATCCATGAGTCAGTCAGATAATAATAATAAAAATGATGATGCTAATGATGTGCACTGGCATTCAAGGATTTTGTGCTTTTACACATGCGATAGAGATTTGAACTTGAAGGATTGGCAATCTGGCCTGATCAAAGCTGTTTTTCGTGTTCATCTAAGTTTGTTTTTCATTTCCTTGACCTGTTGCTAAACTGAAGGTCATGTTTGTTTAGATTTGGACAAAAACAGGAGGCCTGTGCTGTAGAGACGGATATTTTGATTACTCTC
>OMNV01001541.1:6494-22388 GCA_900303265.1 Brotula barbata
TCCTGTCTCAACCCTTCACTTCATCTCTCCTTTCCACCCATTTCTCCCCATTTTTTTTCCCTTCCTCCCCAGTTTCATCCCTCTCCATCATCGTTTATCTGCATTCAGTCCATTTTCTCCTCAGCCTGATGGTTCTTAGATGAGGTGTTTTTTTTGGTTAGAAACTGTAATGAAGACTGAAATACTATTTCCTGGATGGCTACTGTGAGTTTTCTCCACCATCCAGTGCTGCTGCAGAGTGATCGATGCTGTTGTTGTTGTTTTTGGTTTCACCAATTTGCTCTTATTGATGTGTCAGCTCTCTAAGCAGATATCGCTAATGACTTCCAGCTACATGAAACACATGGAGAAAAGTCGATTCAATTGAATATAACCGTTCATACTAATCCAGCATCTCGCATTCATCAGGCGGTACTTACATCGCTGTGCATACCCACACTGTTATTTCACACCGCATATGATTTCACCATGAATAATGCACAACCACAGTCTCATTCTTGGATTCAACGGCAGCCCGACGTCAGCTGGGCCAGCGTCATTCCAGGAAGTTGTGCTAACTGGAGCTCGTTCAACATAATAGACCGATCCAAGCTGTGTACAGAAACGTGGCCAAGTTGTGGCAGACACACGTGTAGGAACTGCGTATGATACCGATGATCTAACCGGGAGAAATAATAACACACTGTCCGGCTGGTACCCTGCGCTCAGATCCATCTTCTTCTGGATAAATGGAGGTACTAGGAATGAGGGCGGACCCTGAAAAAAGGCAAAACTTTCAGCTGAATGGTCATTGTGTGGAAATTGCTTTCAGAAAAAGAGATAACATGATTTCTCCTCATTCCACACTTTATAAGACAGGACAGAAAAAAAAGCCCTTTAGCAGTACAGTTGTTTCTCTCACTTCATGAAGTGAATTTTAAATTTGACGTGATACATTTAGAACAGAATCACTGCAAAAAGGTGCGTTTTTTGTTTTTTTTTGCACCGATGAGATCTTAACTTTGGTGCCGATGTGTAACAGTGTTTTTTTATGAAGCGCAAACAAAATAAGATCTCCATCTCCCCCTTTTATCAACACAAGAATATCTGTGGAAATGATGAAGAGGATGGCCTTATAGCTGCGCATGCTTGTATATTTTATTGATCTAAAGACTGATACTGTGCCTCATCTACTCTTTCAGATAACACATTTTATCTAAAAGCAGGCATGGAGTAAAAGAGGAAAATTAATAATTTGGAGCTTCCATTTTCACAGTTCACTTCTCTTATTGTGTTTTCCTCCAGTTATTTCAAATTCATCATATTCTCATTTCTCCTTGTTTCTCCTCGTCTTCTCCTTTTCTTTTTTTTTTTTCAAACTCTCCTCCTGTGACATAAAGCGAATCCTTCCTGGCGTTGCTGCGAGAGTATGGAATTACAAACACGCGCCGTTGTCTGCTCGGCTCATCGTAGATCAGGAGGAGATAAGACGTCTCTTGTTTTAACCTAATTTAAATGACTAGCTTATTTAGCGCTATCTTCCAGGTGGAGAGAGATAGCGACACTGGCGCCATTCCAAACCTTGTCTCCTGATAAAGACAGACAAAAGGCTTCATGGGAAATAAATATGTAAAACAAACACGGCGAGAGCGTCAAGCGCAGACGTATAGACGGCAGAAAATGAGCAGGTGCAGACGAGACGTATATGTCTCATAATGCTCAGCAGCTGTCAATCCAGCTGCCGAGCCACACAAAGGACTGAGAGTCAATAAGAAGCTCGGTTGTGTGATGGGTTTGTCAATGTGTAAGCACCCAAAAGACTGAACAAGCGGGAAAATGGAGAAATAAAATTGCAGCGACGTGTTCGGACTGCATCATCGTCGGCGAGGCCGCTTCGACGGTTCCCACAAACAAGAACCACGAGCTTTCTGCCAAACCTTCCAGGAGATAATTGAAACGGTTGCGACTCCGACGCCATTTGATTCCAGGCCTTTTGGAGTTTTCAAAAGGTCCTTGTCATTTGTCCGCTCCCATTACTGATGGTTATTTTAAGGTATTGTGCATCATAACCCATTAGCAAAAATTGCCGTCCTGGTATTATTGTGTTGCTTTCAAAAAGAAACGCTGCACTGCAAAACGTCGTTACCTCAGTAATCATCGCGTTGAAGGGGAAAGTTTACGAGAATATTTTTTTTTATGGTGCAGCCCGTCCGGAATATGGACTCCATTCCCCATTCCAAAAGTAAAATCCTGCAGCACTGACGCCCATCGTTCGGGTATCTTTGATCATAAACTTCTATATTGTGTGAAAATACAGCTGTGAATTCAAGGCGTCCGACTTCGTGGACGTTTGATGGCCGATCGCCGTAAAAATCACAATCCTGCCTCTTAATCCTCAGCTTTTCGGCGGCGGGCTTCATTGTACATTTTGCACACGACCTTGGCGGCGGCGTCTTGCCGCGCCGAGCCCTGTGAAGTTGAAGTGTTCCTCTGTAGTGCCATTCTTCAGTTTACAGAACACAGATTGCTCGCTGTTTTTCACTAAGCACAAAACCGCTCATGAGGAAAATGGCTCCTGTGAAGTAGGCAACACAGGATGACATTTGCCCAGCACACACACACACACACACACACACAAGCAGAGATGGAGAATACAATTATACTCCGCATTTTTTTCTTTTTTCTTTTTTTTTTTCATGTAAAATTGCACAAATTCCTCGCATACGTGGAGAGATCCAGCGCCACATCATTCAATTGCAACTTGCGAGGTCAATCTTCATTTACTCGTCAATCTGGCTGGCAAAGAACGCCACAAAAAAAAAAAAAAAAAAAAGAACATTCTGCCGGTTCGCAACCATAACAACAAGCCACCGCAGTTCCTGCTGCTGATATTTTCAAGTCTGAACCGATGAGTCCACACGCAAGAAAAAGAGAGCAAGAGCCTCAATATTTCATGAATCTCGCCTTCAAAGTTAAGCGCAGCACCTGTGATGAAATCTTCAAGCTTAAATTTTTCTCTCGGTATTTCTAGTCATGGTTTTGATCTTCAGTACCTTTTTCACTTAATAATGAGTGGAATGCCTTGGGCCATCTTCTCGGAGGGGCAGCAGTCTTAACATTCGGACTAAACCTTCTTTTACTGAATGTTGATTGCCATTTTAAGATACCCGCCAAGATCTAGCAGCACCATCGTTTCCAGCATGGCACTAAAAAGCAGAGAGCACAAATCTCCAATAAGGCCGCATTACACTCTAAACGTCTCAGCTGATAATTCAAATATGGGATAAGTAGATAAATCCAGAGTTACAGCCAAATACGCACTTGTGATGGGAATGATTTGGGGATTTGTGCAAGGACGAGTGCTGCCAAATTTATAATTTGCCATATGTGTGCATGATGATCGTCGCTTGTATCCAGGATTTGAAGGCCGGGTGTCAAAAATTAACCAGAAAAATGGATGATAAGTGAAATGAAAGTAAAACAGTGAGCTTCACAATTGTTGTTGTTTTTGTTTCTACTGCTGAGAAAAATTTGAAGTATTTTGAGGTGTCCAAGTCCAACATGGGAGGACGTTGTCCCCCTGGGACATTTAATTGTCCACATTGATGTGAAGTACAAACATGGCAACACAATACAATCTAGAGGAGAGATTAGATGAAACTTTATTGATCAACGATGGGGAAATTCACGTTACAGCAGCTGAAAAAGTACAGAAAAAAATAGCGATAAATACACAAAATACACAAATAAGAATAGAATAAATATATGAGAGAACATACAGTAGGAGACATGATAAGATGCTGGTGTTAAGTAGTTAAGACTATTCCCATGGCCTCTCTAAAACCTATAAGAAATTACCTCAACATAACTCACATTTCTAATAAATGCCGTTCCTATTAAAGTCCTCTTTGTGGTCACGGCGTGTTCTGTGGGATCTGTATGCGGCCTTGTTTTTGGCCTTGGAGCAGCATTCTTGTCCTGTCAGCTTAAGTCTCTCTCCGTGAGAGTCTGTGCTCAGCCAGCAGCGCTGATTAAGAATTTAAACAAACACCAGCTTTACAACTTTGAGACACATCTCAAAACAGAGCGAACTGACTGACAGGCTGATTTTAAAGTCTAAGGCGAGTTGAGAATTCATCGACCCACTCAGACTAATGTGAGCTGGGCCTCATTTACCCAGCGGAGGATTTTGTGTGTTGCTCTCTCCAAATTTTGGTTTTTTTTAGTGTCGTCGATGTACTTGTGGTCTCTGTTGTCCTCCCTCTTGTCATCATCATCATCATCATCGCCATCATCATTATCATCATCATCACCACTCCTTCCCCCAGCATCATTACGGGTAAAGTATACTCTGCTTACAAAATTTGGCTACAAATAGCACTCACATGGGTTGAATAGGACAGTTGTTGCCGTGGTAACCAGCGCAGATGTTTACATGGACAATGCATGTTCTGAATGTTAAGTGTCACTAAAATCCACATCAACAAACAGCAAATGGGGTAGACTATTGTTTCTCAATTGGTGCTTATGCACCCCTAGAGGTACTTGATGGTACTACAGGGGGTACGCCGGGGAAACGGTGACATTTAATGATCAAAAATGAGGATATTACAGATTTTTAAAATGATTCAAATTGAAATGGGAAACGAGTCATCTCGTAAAGTGGTACTTGGCTTCAAAAATCATTGACAGGGGAACTGCAGCAACAAAGTTTGAGAACCGTTGGTTTCGAAATGTCTCACCTTTGTTGCGTCGTCGACGAGATGTTTTCCACTTTCTCTCTCTCTGACATGGTTCTTCATCTTCTCCTCGTCCATCTGGTGTTTATTTCTTCTCAGCTGGCGTCGTGGGACTCCACTCGCGGTCTGAACGGTAGCCTGAAGGAGAATCGGATCGAGAGCGGTATGCAGGGAGTGACGCTCAAGATCGTAACGTTACTGGTGAGTAGTGGGAGTACACTGAATGTATTAACACCCGACCTGAGTAGGCAAATATCTGACTCAGATCCCAACCACCACAGTTTAAAGGCAATTACCGCAACACACACTCACACACTCACACACACACCTCCAGATGCAGCAGTGCTTTCTGTTTCTGCGAATTAATCACCCACGCACAACAATAATATAAAAGACACGCGGGTGAAAATCCCTGTATGTAGATGCTTGATGTGTTTGTTTTGGTCCAGTGTCACCATGATACCCCGGGTTGTGCGGGCTTCAGTGAGCCGGTAGGAGCTCCACGCAGCAGGCTTATCACAGGTGAATGGAGAGCTAACAAAGGCCAGCACGTGGTGTTGGAGCTCGGGACCTCTCCTAATCCACTTTACACCGCTTTGTCACAGTCACAGACCATTTCTCTCCGCAAAGAGGGATTTGTAAGGTCCTCTTCTCCATGCTGCCCCGTGAATCTACAGCATCGCAAAGCCATTAAATTCCAACTCCAGAATGCAGCAGTTTATCTTCACCCTCGCCAGTTCCGAGGCGTCGGAGTCTCCTCCCCCCTCCCCCTTTACCTCCTCTCCTCTTCTTCACACTTGATTTGCACGCGCCGTGTTTATGCACGGAAGTTCTTCGCGGCTCACTCCCCGGCTCTGTCGCTTAATCAAGTCATTTGGGCAAGCCCACTTCGACGCCGCCCTCCCTTTTTCTGTCCCTCACCTCCGTCTTCTTCAGCTCTCCCCTCCTTCCTCCTCCTCTCCCACCATTTAATTCCAACCTGACACCTCCGCTCCATAAAGATGAACTCGGATGCTGTGCATCTAAAATGCAAATTTCCTGCTGTTGAGCCAACATAGGTGTCACGTGATCCAGGTCAGCGGTTGCCAAGGAAACTAGTAAGATGGAGTTAATTGATCACCTCAGAGGCTCTTCATAAAGGTGTCACCGAAAAGTTCCAAAGATGACAGAGCGCCTTCTGCCGTCGCTGCCAACTTCGCCGGCGTGGAGATCATGAAGCATCTTGATAAATCACACGTCTGTGATTAAGTACACATATGCTCTTCTCTTTTCCAGGGCGTGAGGATAAATGCCGGGCGCACTGACAAGCAGACACACATTCACATTGCTCAGCATTAGCAGTGAGTCAGTAATGCATTCCCCAACTCCCTCACGTGGTTGTGTAATATCCTTGTGAACAGGAAGAGCCGTTTGTTATGGTGGCAGAGAACATTCTGGGCCAACCCAAGAGATACAAAGGCTTCTCCATCGACGTCCTGGACGCCCTTGCCAAGATCCTGGGCTTCAAGTATGATATCTACCAAGTCGGAGATGGCAAGTACGGCTCGGCGCTCCCTAATGGATCCTGGAATGGCATGATTGGAGAGCTCATTGGCAAGGTTAGACGCTTTATCTAAGTCAATAGATTTCCAGATTTTGCGCCAAATCATTTTCCAGGCGGCAGGCCACATTGCCTTGTTTTGAAATTACAAGGCTGAGCGAAAGAGGGGAGGGAAAAAAAAAAGTACAGTCCCACCGAATCCGTCTACGAATCCGTATGGTGCAGCTGGCGAGAAGACAAGATAAACAGTCTGATTGCAGCCAGTCGAGTCCAAAAAAAAAATAGCGAATTTAACGGTGTTATGGATTGGACTGTTCAGTGGGTTTAACTGAAGTCTCCCATGACATAACGGCTAAATAATTCATACAAATATCTTTATAAGATGTTCTCTCCGCTTCATAGAGGCCAATCCATTAACCTTAGCTTTGAGAATTAGAGTCATTTCATCCCGTCACCCCCTGAGACCTCTCATCGCCAGCACCCTACAATCTTCCACTGTTGTTTTCCCCAAAGAGCTGCGTCTCAACGAAGAAACGCTTCATGATTACCGCCCACAGAACAATAATGTGGCGTTTTGTTAACAATCCTGATATGATTGCGGTGTCCTGCTCATATGTTTACCCAAATGACAAAGAGATTGTATTGAACGAGATTTTCTGAAGTGCATTGATATCTATCTTAATCCTCCGGCGGAATGTTGGAGAGCTCTACGGGGATGATTGGACCGGTGGACGCTATTCTTACAAGATACCTGAATTCCAGGAAGACTGAGGAAAAATCTCGATACAATTATTGACTGGGTTTCAACAACAATCAAATTGCAAGATAATGACGTATCATTGACTGAAGAGTTTTATCAAGATGGGAAAAAATTTTCTCGGTTTTTTTTACCTCAAAGTTTAACTAGAGAAAAATGCAGAGGTCTCGTTTAAAATGACTTTAGTTAGAAGTAAATTGGACCCATCTGACAACAAACTTGAGGAAAACTTCACGAAGCTGCTGATGTTGATTTTACTAAAGTAGGACAAGTATTTCTTTGAATAGTATTTCTGGTCCTCATAGTGTCATCTATATCTTGTGATCGCCCTCAGATTAACAAAATTATAATCTCAACCAACACTCCACCTGTCTTCAGAGATAAATAGCCACTATGAGGACAAATAGTTACAAACCACTTCATTCAAGCTTCATTTGAAGATGAGCTTAAACTTTGGAGGACATGTTCATTGAGTCCTCTATGTTCTGTCTGACTTTCACAAAAACAAACCAGAAAAAAAAAACCTAAATGGACTGATGACGCAAACGCCAAAGTCCTGAAGGATAAATTCCATCTCCGCTTTCAGCATCCATCCACACGACTGTATGTTTAAACAGGAATGTTATAAAATGGAATCAAACCATGTGACTCCACCCACAGCGAGCCGACCTGGCCATATCAGCCATCACCATCACCCCGGAGAGAGAGAGCGTGGTGGACTTCAGCAAACGCTACCTGGACTACTCCGTGGGGATCCTGATGCGCAAGTCGGAGGAGAAGATCAACATTTTCTCCTTGCTGGCTCCGTTCGACTTGGCGGTGTGGGCGTGCATTGCTGCGGCCATTCCCGTGGTGGGCATCATGATCTTTCTGCTCAGGCGCATCCAGGCGGTGCGCTGCCAGAACACGGGAGGAGGCCATCCGCCGCCGTCTGTCTCTAATTCGCTTCAGAGCGCCATCTGGATTGTTTACGGCGCTTTTGTGCAACAAGGTGAGTGACACGGGTGGTTTACGGCCAATATGAAAGGACAGAGGCTATCAATCATGGGGTAGGACGGGGAGGATTCCATCCCAGCCAAACCTCACGGCGATGGATTTCTCTGAGGATGGAGACTCTCTGTGGATGAATTGCTGCCTGTCAGTCCCCATTGTAACATGGAAACTAGCCTCTCTGTGGCAAATCGTCTAAGTATTGATTAAAGAACGCGGCCAACTGCTTCCCACGTCCCTGCTATCACATGCATCCTGGCTCCAATCCAGAGGTCCAACTTTTAGACAATATGTGGTAAAAATGCTGAAAATAATTTGAACTGCGAGTATATTTTGATTTGAAAGTTATCGTGCGGATCTCATCCGAAGGAGCTGATTCCTACGACACACACGTGGTTTTCTCGCGCTCAAAGATAACCGCCAGGCTTTAACGAGAGCCTCTTCAAAAGAAAGTGATTTACGGCTTAAAGGACAAACGATTCAAATCGGAACAAGCTCTGTCGATGAAGCGCTTTTGTGGCCGTCGATGTGAACGTCGGTTCAGCAGCGATACGGGCTCGACGCCCACCGCGGCGTTGCCGAAAGGTGCCCTTGTCGAGGAGAACCTCCCGTCTTTAGGCCTGGTGGAGATCCAGGTATGTCCGGTTTGGATAAATGACTACTTCAGCAACTGATGTTAAGGCTTGAAGTGCATTTATCAAAGTCTGGCTGACTGCCTGTGAGCCTTTTTAAATCCAACACCCACCATATTTCAGGAGAAGCTGGATTCCGTGTCTTTTTCTTGCACTTTTTTCCCCTCTCTCTCTCTCTCTGTTCCAACACACTGTTTGTTCCAGTGAAGGGCATGGCTTTTTTTTTTTGGTGCGATGACACGGGTGACTTTGATACGGATCTGACCGCTGATGCGTGGCGTGCCTTTGTGAATGAGTGTAAACTTGGCAATGAGATCCCCCCCCGATGATTTCGTAACGATATTCAAAACAGTTGGCCGGCTTTGGTTGGGCGTCCAGCGTAAACGAAACAGACCGAGGTTTGGATGAGGATCGCCCTTCCTTTGTTCCGTAAAGACAGAAGCCATAGTGCAAATCTGCCCAGGCGAACGGGTGAGAGACGAAAGCTGTTCTTTGTTGTGATCGGACATTTTAATCAATTTGATTCAAAGATGAAGAGAGACTGCAGGACAGTGGTCAACAGTCCGTCTCAAGATGCACGAATCATATTCAGTGACCTTCACAAATCAGTCAAAGCCACATGTAATAAAGATGACTGATGCCGGACCGATCCGAGTCTGACAAGGCTTCGGTCCTGGGGGTGCAGCTGCGTCGACGGTGACACTTTCAGACAAATATGTTTTCATTACTTTTCACGCTCCCGAATCTTTCAGATGACATTTCTGCGGCTCAACTTTTCAAAATTAGGATGGATACCGACGTTTTTCTCATCCGCCTGGTAGACTTGTTTGTGGATATTTGGAGAGAAGGAGCGAGCGTGACAGAGGCAGCGGAGAGAGAAAAACGAAGCTAATGTGACAAAACAATCTCTCCCTTCACGACACAACAGAGGAGGCAAAGTGTACAAGAGATGCAGGGAGGAATGTTTAAACGGACGAGCCAGGATAAATATTGGATGTGCGTGTGGCCTCTTGAAAAACGGTTTTGAACAAAGCAAGTGCGGAGGCGAGGGCACGTTTCAGGGTAGATGGGTGCAAATACGCCAAGTTCTCGAAGAGGTGAAAGTTCTGTTCCAATTTCATCCTTAAAAGTGTGAAAAATGGCTTCTCGGAGCGGATACGTTAAAAGCCATCTCGCTAATTGCATAAGGAGTAACTCTAAATCTGATATATGTGGCAGAGTAATAACTCATAAGTTTGCCAGTATGCTTACTTATTATTGTACTTTGTTTTCAGACAGGGTTTGATTTGTCGCCGTGTTTTGATCCGATGCTCCTTTTTATATGATTAAGTCTCTGAATGTGTAACGGAGCGCCGCACAAGGACACACGCTGATTGTCGAGCTGATCTGAGGAATAAAAACAGGACGTGCAGCTTCATTTTGCACCTCCAGCTGAAAGTCACAAAGAGGCCATGAACAGTCAAAAATAAACTTAAATAAAAAGAAAAGAAAATGAGAAAAAAGAAGATTCACCAAAACAACTCGTGTAATTATCTTGGTCTTTCATTTGTGTCCATTGCTGCAAACTAAACTCTAATTTTATCTGGTCTAAGCAGTCCAAACATAGATATACTGGTTATGGGGCACATGAATAAATAGATAAATAAATGAATAAACAAATATGCTGTTGATGTCAGATTAATAAGTGAATAAAGTGGGATTGGGCATGTGTAAATGTAACTGAAAATAACGATACTCAGCCCCACCAGACACAGATAACCATGAATAATGAAGCATCCCAGACCTTTGAGCAACGGTTTTGTTTTATTATTGATTGTTAGGGGTCACCCTGGGTATGAATTAATAACAATAACAACTACAATGTGTCCATACCAGACGCAGTAAGCAGACTTTTTTTTTTCTTTTTTCTTTTTTTTTTTTGTATATACTGTATATATATTTGTCCACATGTCGGTGTGTGTGTGTGTGTCTGTGTGCATCCACAGGTAATGACTCCATCCTGGGGTCAGTGGCTCTCCGGATCGTCATGGGCAGCTGGTGGCTCTTCACCCTCATCGTCTGTTCCTCCTACACGGCCAACCTGGCGGCCTACCTCACCGTGTCGCGTATGGATAACGCCGTGAGGTAAGGGGACAGCACCTGCAATCCACTCCGCTTTGAACGCGGGCGTGCTGGATTATCTTCCTCTCGAGTTTTGTTGAATTCTCAGACAGGATGAATAAATTCTGCGTCCGTTCCGAGCGTATCGCCCCGTGTTCACCTTTGATTTATACAGATGTGATCCAGGTATATTCATCCATCTTTCCTTTTTACATTTACGAGCAAGACTGCAACTGTTGGCTTCTTACTGTGGGATTATGGGTTGTGTACAGGGCAATACTTTATTCAAAACATGCCCGTAAAGTTTGTAGACACGAATGTGTTAGGAGCTAAGGGTGCTGTGTTGAAATTCAGACCGAAGCTTTATCTTTCTGTTTTCTGGTCTGTCTGTTTTTTGTGTCATTTGTGATCCACGGCAACAAGCCTATCCAAATGTCAGTAATCTTGTTTCTCTCTCTCTCTCTCTCTCTCGCTCTCCCCCAAAGAGTGGCAAAAGAGACATTTGATTGCTTTTAGTGTCCGCTACAAAACACTGTGTGTGTGTGTGTGTGTGTGTGCAAAATTTTGCATTTTAGCTCCTATTTACACCGTCTGTATGTTATCAAATAAGGAAAACACACGCTAATGCAAGTTGTTTTCGTAAATGCATCGAAAACACACTTAGTCCAGGCTTGTATATTGGGCTGTAAAATAAACCTGACATGTCAGATTGACGGATTTTAGTCACAACCAGTCAGTTGCAAATGCACTCTGGGATACATTTATGTGGATAGAATGTGTCCAAAAGTTGAAAAAGCCTCCGCAACTCATCCTCCCAGCTCTGCGCGCTCTCATTAATAAAGTTATTTTAAACTGGCCTGTGCCACCATGAACGTAGAGAGAAAGAGCCCACAGTAAAAAAGTTATTTTTAAAAAGGGATGAAGCTCATCCGCGTAACAAACGAGGAAACGTTACAATCGTGCGTTCTGAAGGCTCCGGGCGTCTTTTTAAAGCGGCGTGTAAATACCCATCATTATCTATGTACAGTCGGTGGACCTCATTTAGTTGTTTTGATGGCGACCATCGATGTCGGGGCTACTTTACTTTTAAGAAGCTGCCGATATTCATGAACAGCATTTGCATCCAGACAGCTAATCATAAGGACCATTTAGCTCCTTTGAGTTCTTCAAGGCGGCCTGAGAGGAAATTAAAGACACCGACGCTGACGTCAGAGATGAAGATGATTTTGTCGCTGGGCGAGGGCGTGTGTGAGACAGACGGGCAGAAATGTGGACTGCGTGTGTGTGTGTGGTGCTGTAGTGCTGTGGTGTGCTTTGTTTCTTTCCACTTGTAGCCATTACGGCTAATGAAGAGAAGGATGGAGTTAGACCTCTCCGTATTGATCTTGGCTTTGTTGCCGGCTATACCAAAGGAAAAGCAAATAAGAGAGAAAGACATGACAAATGTCTTCAGCGGATCCTCCTCGTGGTTGAAAACACTGCAGGTGCCCTGAATGCACCAATACTATCACATGTTGGTGGTTGATCTCTGATGTATGTATGTATGTATAAAATGGGACACCATCTGTTTATTGTTTTGATATTTTTCTCGCAATACTGTGGCAACGGTGCTTTTTGCATCTTTAATTCATCCTATCCACCCCAGCTGGTGATCCATATTTACAGTTAGTTATTCACCTCCAGCCGCGACACAGAAATCACAATGCAGTTACATTCAATTATTCCGTTTGACAAAAAACCAGAATATTTTGCTCAATCTAGGATCTTTGCTGATTTTGATCTCATTTTCTTTGACATAATGAGCTTTTTTTTTTTTCCCTCCCCGTCTCTCCCTTGTCTAGACGCTCAACACGGCACCAAGTAGGCTGCTAATTAAATATCTGAATTAGTCATCATCTCCACATAAGCCGTCAGAGTCTCTCACCTTTTAGGAAATTGGATAGACGACAGTCATAGTTTTGTACACATTCCAGCTCTCTAATGTGTTGATTTTCCCAAGAAATGTAGCAAATGTGCAACCCTGCACGTCAAACATATCCTAACAGTAGTCAAGGAAGAAGCTAATCTTGCGTTGGGAAGCGAAGCCTAATTACAGGGACAGTGCTATTCAGCAAATGCGATGTTGTACAAAATTTGCAATTATCTGTGCAATATAAGATGCAGCTGCCGCATTGAGCCCGCCACTGTCTGCCCACACAACATCTGCATAATAAGCATATCAATCAGGGGAGACTAGCTCACAGATATAAAAGGATTCTTGGTAAATAGGAGATTAGATTAGGCCAGCAGATTCCATATGGGGTTCATGCCCAATTATGAGAATGAACCACATAATTTGTTGGAAAATGAATCCCAAGTTTGTCATCATGAGCAGATATCTGGGTGGAATCAGGGTAATGATGACGGTGGAGGAAGAGGCGGTGGTTGCATGTAGGCAGCAGCAGGAGGAGGAGCACTACAGGTGCCGCTGACGGACGTGATGAAGAGCACGCGGAGCGGTGGAGGGGCCCAGGAGAGACTTTTCACAGTCGGTTCCGAGCGATCGGTCAGGATTGCGAAGGTTTTCAATGCTTCTCGTGAGCCTCTCCAGCCAGATTCGGATTCGTCTGAGATTTTCAGCAAGGTTTTGGCCGTGGGTCTTGTGAGATTGCCGTTGAATCGAGATACGAGTTAAGTTACAGGTCAATATGAGCCAAGAATTTCAATCTGACTGCTGCTGAATCTGAACCCAGTGATTTAAAAAAACAAAAAAAAACAAGCTGCCCAGCAGAAGATTGGAACTTTGTGTTTGTTTACAGAAGTACACTGAGCACCTTCACCTTTTGGAATATTTCACATCAGTTCAGCGTTAGCCGCGATAGTACAGTAAGTAAGCCGTGATGATTCCATAATGTTCACCACAGGCTATCCACGCGTCCCTTCTCCTATATTTAGTGCTTCTGTTCCTTTGTTCAGTACTGCCTAGCCATCTGTTGGAGGAACAGTGTTTTCAATATAACCCAAACATAATGATTTCCCTTGTGGTGAACGAGATTGGGAGTAAGGCTGTGTAAGTATGACAGAATCTTGTTGCTTTTCACAGTTTTTCTCCTCGAGCCGACACGTTAGTTTAGCTTACAAGCGCTCTTTCTTCTCCGAGCATCTGTTGTTACAGATATGCAAGTGGTACGATACTGTGCATACATTTGTTTTAAACGTACGCATTATTAACAGTATATTTCGATTCATGTTATGTTACGGTCCCCGTACGCTGACTTAATAACAGCAGAAAAACTACAGCTGAGCGCCGGTGTGTTTTGACGTCACGCTCCAAATGTTGTCTGATGCCGAGGCTCCCTTGACCCTCTGTGACATTTGGCATCCGCGGTGCATCGTGGGGGCTGCAGGCCAGAAAAGTCCTCTTGAGACGCCGCTGCATCAAAACATCAGCGCGCCTGGATCAATTCCTGTGAATTTAACCACCGCGTGGAAAAACAACG
The DNA here is from genome assembly GCA_900303265.1 of Brotula barbata. NCBI lineage: Eukaryota > Metazoa > Chordata > Actinopteri > Ophidiiformes > Ophidiidae > Brotula > Brotula barbata. Next base: position 20,711 of record OMNV01001541.1, read on the forward strand.
CAATTTGACATTTTGTTTAACAATTTTCTTCATTAGCGGAATATTCGCTGAAGACAGATCATTCGGATTTGTAAATAATAGAGGACGTTAAACTAAACCTGGACCGAATGAATCCATCGTGATTCACGTGTGACAGCTGCTGTTGAAGTGTTGAAGAACTGTGGAAGCAAATCATAATACACAAACGCTTCTACTGTGCTACAAACTGAACAATTTGTGTGTGTACCACGGCTGACTGTTAGGTCAAAATGACAATAAATGAATGTTGGGATCATCGGAGCCTTTTGAGAGGCGACAGCCAGGCTCGAAATCACCGATAATAACACGCGGGCACGTTTGATTTAAGTTTTGCACTAACTTGCTTCGTGAACGTGACTGCAGGTCTTTCCAGGACTTATCCAAGCAGTCGGACCTGGTCTACGGAACGGTGGGCGACTCGGCCGTGTACGAGTATTTCCGGAATAAAGGCACCAACCCGCTGGAGCAGGACAGCACGTTCGCCGAGCTCTGGAAGACCATCAACAAGAACAACGGCCTGGAAAACTCTGTGCCCAGTCCGACCGAGGGCATCAAGAAGGTGAGGCGTTTGTTTTCATACATGCACGGGTGAAATGCATGACGAGCAGTTGTTGTTTGTTTGTTCAGGGGCATTGCACAATTTTAGGAGCGTGACCATAAGGAAGGAAAAAAAAACAACCAACATGATATCAGCCTCAGTCTTATGATCAAATGGAAATCATTAAATATGATCAATCCAAACGCCAAGGGAAGTGATATTTTTAGATTGTGAGACTTGAATGAATGATGAATAACATGCAGATCTTTGTTCTCTATGCAAACACAAACACCCTCCCACACACGTGCACATGTACAGATTGAGGAATAATCAAACAAATACGGCACAGAGGAGCCCGGACGCGTGCACGTGTTCGAATTATCTGTTAAGAGCGCCGCACGGCTACGTCAGTGGAGAACGTGGGACATCAGCAGACATTTTTGGATCGCCGGAAACCGTCTGACTCACTCCAAACTGCAAACGGTTAATGAAGTGAACTGACTGAATGACTTAATTACATGGTGCTACATGGAAAACAAACCAGGAACTACCTGCATGTTAGGGTGGAAAAAAAAATCCAATTAGGTTTTCTACAGCATCCGCTGAGATACCGCGTTATCGAGGAGAATACTTCAATAATCTGTGTACGATTATTGTGTCCTGTTTATTCTCACAAGTAGCCAAACGTACTGAACTAGTCCCGTGTCTGTGTGGGACATTTTTCTTCCAATGTTCAGGCCAAGAGGGAATCGTACGCCTTCCTGTGGGACATGGCGGTGGTGGAGTACGCCGCCTTAACAGACGACGACTGCACGCTGATCGTTTCGGGAAACAGCTTGAGCACCAGAGGATACGGCATAGCCCTGCAGCACGGGAGTCCGTACCGGGACCTCTTCTCTCAGAAGTACGTGGACTAAGTTTTGATTCATGTTTGTGCCCGATTGCTCCGGTTGTTCTCTTTAGGGGTTCGAACCCAGGACCCTGTGTCGTTCAAGTAGAAGTGTTAACCACTGATCTGTTGTGGAGAACTGAAAACTTCATTTGCTCCCTTATAATTGAATTTAAAATGAATTTTTAAAGATAAAGAATTGATAAATATATACGGGGGGTGGAGCCTATTTG
>OMNV01001545.1:9487-42570 GCA_900303265.1 Brotula barbata
AAAGAAGATAGAACGTCATCCGGCAGCAAGGAGAAAGAGAATAGAGCCATCGGAAAGGTGGCTAAGGGAAGAATTAGGAGGGAGTTTCAATAAGAGACGTTTCCCTTCTGTCAGCTGCCTTCGAGCACATTTGCTGGCCTCAGTGTCATCGTCTGTGTCATCCCGGTACACCTCCATACTTTGGGCCGGCCATTAATCAATATTATCTCAGACAAGAAAGTGTGAATGTCAGGAAAACTTTCAGATCCTTTTGGGTTGTTTTTGGGGGTTTTTTTTGTTTTTTTTTTGCATAAATGCACTAAATTGTATTGCAGTATTACAGATCAGTCAGAATATGCTCGCAGAAAGATTTCAGGTTATTATTATTGCACATCCCTCCAGCGATCAGGATAATTTGATCAGTGCCAGATTTCAAGGGCAAACTGCTGTCGACGCTGATGTTTTGTAGAAATGGGAAGAGAGGGTGTAAAAAGCGAGGAGAGACGAGAGACAACGCAACGCTGAAAAAAGGCACGCGCTCCACTTTGGCTGGATGAATATGAATTATAAATATATTATGTAAAAGTGCTCAGGTGCTTATGTAAAATACAATGAATCGACTAATGAATATCCAGCCTAAGCATTTTACTGCCAGGCAGTAGGAGGGATCCATTATTTCTGAATTTCCTCACATCGCTCAGTGGAAATGTTCATTTATTTCAGATCGCTTCACCCATTCAATCCATTTTAATATCCCTCGCTAAATTTTTATTTAAGTTTTAAACAGAAAGCATTGGCATTAAAATCTATACGTTGTAATCAGCTCCTTCACTCCTCTCCCCTCTGACTCTCCTTCCCCTTTTCTCCTGTGGGTGAATAATCTATTATTCATGCCCTTCCTTCACTCAGGGAATGTCCGCTTCAACAAGGCTTGAAGTCGAGAGGTTTAACATAACTGAAGTAAAAATTGAGATGAGGCAACTCAATCCGCTGACACCTTTTCTCCACGAGTCCTGCATGAACACTTCATGCTACGGTACAGGTACTGCGGCAGACTGTGTAGGGGGTCAGTTGTGTTTTACTCCATGCAAACAAATCTGGGTTGCATGAAGCGGCGGTTCATACCTGTAGAATGCAGCTGAAACGTGTTTTTTTTTACAGCTTCCTGCAGCCTGTAGAGTCTGATTGATGAAAACTGTCATCAGAGTGCCACTGAAACAGCGGTGTGTCACTAAAAAAAGGGCTCGCCTTTCAAGACAAAAACCTGCAAATCACCAAAATAATGGCGCTCTGGCTGTGCTATTCTCTGCTGCTCCAACATCAGTGGTAAACTTCGACTGTAGAAACCGGCCAAAAGAACAGAATATATGTTTGACTTTTGGGTTGGTTGGATCGGGGGAGGGGATGTAAATTGGAGAGTTGGTGGGTGTTCTGTTAATTGGTTGATTGATTAGCAGGATTTCTCAAAAAGTTTCAGATAAAACACGATCTTTAAAGGAAACTTGTTGGAAGGCTGGGCAGTCGATAACTTGTGAAATATGAATGAAGATCTGCTTCCTGGATTTTAAAAATGATTTATTAATACTGAGAGCAATGGTATTCATCAATCTGGCACATTTATTTCATGATAGACTATCAGTGAGAGCTATTTGGTTCAGATCAGGATAATTTTATTTAAAATGGGGGGGTTTTGACCTATTTTGACCCATGGACCACCTTCCTGACACAAATGCAAACCGGAGACCACTGATGTGACTGTGGGGGATCGTGACTGTTATCTATTAGTGAGATATCTGGGTGTGATGAGTTGGACACAGTCAGTCTATTCTTGTCTGTTCAGTGGTGGACAGGGACAGTCTTATTCTTCTTCTACTTATCCTTCAGGTATGCCAGTGTGAAAAATCCACTCTAACAGAGGTATGAGAGTTTTAAGGGGTTTCAAATTTTATTTAGATTAATTTGATTATTCTCAAACAATGAAAATGTCCAAATAAAATAAATAAATTAAAAAAACTCAAACCGCTTTTGGCATTAACAGGGACAACCTGCAATATCTCCACACACCACCAGGAGGCCTGACTTTTTTTTTTTAAATGCCAAAAAAGTGAGAAATTTAATTCTGTTGTTATAATTATTAAAGTCTTCTTTCTCTGTAGAACAGTATGTCAGTATGATGTCTTATCTTGTCTTGTCTGAGTGTCTTCTTTTTTATCTGACTGCTGCCCATCACATTAAGGATTCTAACTGTAGTTGGAAGTAGTAGTTGTAGTTGTGCTGATCATCGTACCGTCTAGGTTACTACACTTTTGACATACATTAGGTGGTGGACAGGAAAACGTTTATATCATCTCCCCAAACTTTTCATTAGTGTTAACTGATAGTACATCTACATTCATAGATAAGACCTTCATCCATCAGCGGTGCCGATTGACGAACGTGATCAATCCGACCATCTGATCTTTCACATTCAGACAAACCAGGTGCAGCCCCCCTGTACCGCTGCAGTAATGGCAGCACCGCACGAGAGCACAACACATAAATCAGAGGGTGAATTTGTCTCCAGGTTGAATCAAATACACATGTACTGCAGCCAGGAGAGGATCTGGAAGACATGAGAACTATTTGAGTGAGAGATGGGTTTTCTAAATTGACCCTGAAGCGATATGATGCAGGAGTCGCCTGAAGATGAACTGAACCACCATGAGTCCAGATAGCGAGCGGCCAGCAGAGCGAAACACCCATCATCTTTGTGCTCGCTGTGGATTTCATTATCTCATGTCAACCATATGATACAGGGCTCCACCATTGCATCATAGTTGGAATGTACACCGTCCTACAGCAGATGTATGAAGGCTGAAGTCTGCGCACTGCCATCATAGTCACCACGACACATTGGATTGCTGACTTTATGTTCTTTCAGAATATTTGCAGGGGGCACATATGGATAACCAATTGGCTCCTTAAAAAGCAAAATGTCTCTAGAATCCAGAAGTTCCGTGTTACAAATGCATAATTTTTCAAACATAAATTCAGGAAAGGCCTCACATTAGAGGTTGGCAACAGCTGTTAGGGCCTCATTTATCCTCCGAATTTTGGCATAACAATTTTTACAGCATGCTGTTGGGGATCAGGACCTGTTTTACAACATAATTTTGAGGAGTTGATGGATCTTTTATGAGATGGGGAGAACATTCCGTATTCGTTCCTTTTCAGATTTATTATTATGCCTGATCATTTCTCGTATTGTTCCCATTTATTCCTTTAGGAACACACCGCGAAACACACCATTCATCTGCTGTTTACAGGATAAAATGTTGTCATTTTGTATATGATCGGTGACACGAGTAGTTACTTTGTGTTAAATCAACGTCGTTAGAATGGTCACTTGTCCTAAATTGTCATGATTATCATCCACTTTAACAGATCTGCCTTATATTTTAACCTCCTCCAATTTGCATTCATTTATGAAAATTGATGGCTCTCCACTTAAAGCAAAGGACGAGGCAGTCTTCTTTCAAATGACATTTTGCAGTGAGACTGTCTACGGCTTAGTTTTATATCTCCTGATCAATTCTGTCTTTTCCTCAAAGGATGAATGAATGTCTGGCCCAGGGTAATCTGTCCTGCCTTCAGCCTGTTAAGCCTGTGCTTTGTCTTCACATGCTGCTGTTATGAACGTCTCTTTCCCTGCAGCTGTCGAGGCTCAGAGAGGACTATGGAAAGCGCAGCCACGATGCTACACGGCTCCCCGGAGCGTTTATCAGAGGCCACGCTGCAGTTAGTCGTCAGAGTGTTGTCGTTTAAGTAAAATTGTCAACATGTGTGCAGAAATGCTTCTCTTGCCATTTGTAACTTTAAACATCACTCTTGATTTGAATTGCAGTGGAAAGTCATACGTCAATGTGTCCAGTCAAAGTCAAACATCAAAGTGAAATGAATCCAGACTCTTACTGATTAGTGCCAGAACTCTCAGAATTAGACCTGAAGTGTTCCGTTGGATCATTACCTGAGGTAATTCTCTTGGCTCCCTTAAATCTCTAAACAAAAAAACCCACTAATTACCTACGCCTATGGAGTGTGTGTCACCGAGAGATAAATATATGAATCCTGGGGATTTCCATACTTCTGTTGTCTTGAGGCTGTTTCATTTACCTTCTCCCTTTTAATCCTGTCCCATTATTTATCTTCAGCCCTTGTCATGCCTGTGCTGACACTGATGCTACTTGATGTCTCCCCAGGCTATAAAATACATCAGAGAAACCATTTCTACCACATTCATTTAAGCAAAATGTTCTGCATACAATCATATGTACGCTAAATCCATTTTTCCTTGCTGTATTTGCATCGTACAACTGTTTATCATGTTCTTCTTCCTTCCTCAGAAGCATCCTAAGTAGTTGTGTGACATGTGCTTCCGTATATCTGTGATGAGACAATAACAGCTGTTGTTTGTCAGGCACCCCTTGAGGATTTCATCCAAGGTGTGAAGACCCGTGTTCTGGTATTTGATCTATGACTATTGATATGATATTTAAGCGCGTTGCGATGTTATAACAAACATGTTAGCAACCACTTTTCAACATACGTCGGTTGTTACAGCGCTGGACTGAAAAGGTAGCAGCAATTATTCAAATGTGGCAAACACGGCCAACACCTTTTCCCACAGACGCAGAAGAGAGAGAATTAAAAGAGCGTTTCAGACGAACGGTGAAATGTTTTCATTCCTAATATTTCAGTCCAGTGATTGCACTTCAACTTCCTAGACATCTTACTACATAGGCGACCGACTCACCCACAGACAATTTCCGACCTGAACACCCGTGAGGCTTAAAGAAATAATATAAACCCACTAAAGTCACGTTTCAGGAGGCCTGGTGTGTAGGAGTCCATTATTCCCTCTCCTTTTAGCTGTTTTGGTCAACCGCCAACTCCTTTATCATGTTGTTCCGGAAAGAAATAAGACAGTCATTACACTTCTCTTTAAGCATAAACGTGCTGTACTGCTAAATGGCTCTTCAGTGAAATAAGACACGTCTGCAAGTACCTCAAGAGTTCTGGTTTGGGTCATTTCAGGTATTTTATCACGATACAGCTCCAATATTCAGCCCCGGGATAATGAAAGCAACAATGAATAAAGGCGATAGACAAGGAAGGAATAGTTTCATTCTGACGTTGCACAACGCTGAGTGACAGATCTAAATGTTACTAGCCTGAACAAATAGGATCCGGGCTTAACAGAGCTCAGGCAAGATTAGCCTGCTTAACTGTATACATCCTATGCTGTGTTTATCTTTCATGATACCCACTGTTCCACAATTTCCCCACTAATGTCTCCTCCTCCTCTCCCCATATTGTCAGTGACTAGGGTTTTAGTGATTACATCTGGCTGTGCCACAAATTAATTCCTGCCTCTCTGGCAAAAAGCTGTTCCCCACCTGATTATGCAAAGCAGTCCTACATTCTCTCCCTTTGAAGTGGAGGAAAAGCTGCTTATAGATTCTCCCCTTGAGGAAACGCTGCAATATGGGGAACATCAACAAGCTGAGTTCACACAAAGGTCAGCGACATGATTACCCTCAATGAAGCCCCAATTTTTCTTCACGTCTCGCTACTTTAATATTTAGTTTATGTGGTAGTATGATAGTATATTTGTATCAGATTGGGGTTACTTTTCAAAGACGTGTAGAAGTGGAAGGAAAGTAGGACGCCCAATAAAAATAGCTGTCTCTAAATGCAGCCAATAATCCTTGTGTCTATGGCCAAGTGGAGTGGCTGCAATATACATGACGGTATCTGAGAACTGATAGCATATAGAGCAGCTACTTTATTATGTACACCTGTATAATCTGATGCAATCCAACACAACTGCACTGCAATATATTTCAATCTCAATGTTCACGTTCTGTTGCCTCTAAATCAGAGTTGTTGATTTAGCTTTATGGTAAGCAGTAAATTACGATGCTGATGAGCATTAATGAGACATGTAATTATGTTTTTCCTGAATTTTTATAGTGTAATGCAGTAAAGAGGACGAATTGAAATCTGTGAAAAGTTTTCTAAGATGAGGTCCGCATTTGTTTGATTTAGGGCAGGAGCACACAATGCAAAGTTGTATAATGTCTTTTAGAAGAGTTTCTAATATTCTGCCTTCCTGCAATTTGTAAAGGTGGATGGCCTAAACTTTACAAATACCCTTCAGTATACAATGCTGAATTCCCATACGCACCAAACTGCAAACTCAGAAGTTATCTCCTCCTCTGACACAATGCACATTCAATGCTTCACGAGGGTCGGATGTACTGCAGGGCTGTCATACTGGATAGAGTTGGATTGTACCTGTCTGGCTCATAAACTGGCAATTCAGTGTATGAATTCATACATGGAATATCTGGCACAGCTACTTCTAAAAGACCTTCTGCCTCTGGTCTGAGCCTTCAATCTGATGAAAAGCAAAAGCAACTTGAGATGAAATAACATCTGCTTTTCACTCAAGCATGACATGAGTCAGAAGTCCAGCGCAGTAATGAACCAGTGTATAAGATCATATTGGCTTCTCAATCACACAGGAGAGAGCTACGATGACAGATGTGAGATTACATTTAGTGAGACCTCAGACCTGAGTTAATTCTCAGTTGGACAATGCAAGGAGAGAATAACAGGACCAGAGAGAGGAATAAATTCTGCAGACAGTAGGAAGAAAGATAGGAGTTAATTATATCATTATCGCGCTCGCATTTCCTGATAAACTGTTATTGAACCCATCTGTCAGACAAAAAAAAAATCCAGTCTTTTGAGCGGTGATGTCTGAATACATCAAATATTTTTGAATTAATCAGACAGACATAGCTGAATTAATTATAAATGTTTTCTATAAATATTGCATACTGATAATATATACATAGAGTCCCAAGTACCAAAGGAAATGTTTGGTTAAATAGGAGCTTCCACATATCTCTTACGTGAAGGGTAAACTAGTTCTTCCTTCTAAGCCGACACAAGAACATGGGCCCCCACGTCTTGCCGAGTTGAGGAACCACTAAGATGCCAAGATTGCGGTGATAAGAGGGCACAGTGCCGTACTCTGAGTGTCCAGGTGGTCTGTGACCTGAATGTCCATGATAAGGGTAAGCGGGACTAAATGTAAAATGCTTTGAGAAGGGAGCGGCAAACTCCTCCCACAGGTCTTCGGGCTCAGCCTCAGGACAGTCGTTCAACACCGTCTCAACCACAGCTTGGTTCTCAGAGCTGGACAATGTGCATGTTGAGTAGATCACAATGCCCCCTGGACGCACCGCTGACAGTGCAGACCTGTGAGGAGCGGAGAAAAGCCTTAAATGGCTTCAGCTTTCAAGAAATGTGTGTGTAAAATACGTGTGTGTGTGTATCTATGTACAGTATATATCATTATGATACAGATTCAGGTTTCATAAAGTCTGTTTGGGACTCTGATTTGTCTGACTTTTCTGATGTTACTTTGAAACCGAATACATATCAAAGTGCTGATTGCTAAATCTTTTTAATTGCAGCTTTCTGACATTCAAACTAATGTGACCAACCTTTGCCACAGTGTTTGTCATTTGATTGTGACTAATTCTGCATATAATTTAAAGCCATTTTGCATTAGTTGTTTGCATTATTCTAAACACATGAAAATACTTTAAAAATTCCAAATCTGAACCAAAACAATTATACAGTGAGAATTCCAACTATTTGTAATCTTTTGACATTTATGCCTATCACCATAATGGTCAACCACATGATGATGAAGAGCATGATAATATCACAGTGTATTACATAGTGTATATTTGTGAAGGATAAAATGAAGTTTGGAATTTACTTGAGGAGTTGAGCCTGCAGCAAAGGCAGCTTTGCTCTTTGCTTCAGTCTGTGCTCCCCCTGGTGGACACTGGAAGAGTACAGCCAGCTCCTGTCATTGGAACATGGAGCGTCAACTAAAACCTGTGACAAGGACACAGTGTACAAAAAAACAAGTAATGAGGTGGGAAAGTCCGAGCTGACAATAGCGTGATGGCAATGAGAGACACATGAGAGAGTGAGGGGATGGAGTGGATCACTGGCAGAGAAGGGGGAAGAATACATAGTGAATGTAAAAGCAGCTGATGGGAACAAATCCTGAGGGTCTGTAAAACAATTTAAGTTTCCAAGGACTCAATATATTTCCCCACAGCAGTCCTGCCAACACTTGGTTCTCAAGTTTGTCCCTGTCCCTTATTGTCTTGTCATTTATAGCAAGTCATTTCCTCCCAATGAATCTCCTCCTTTTAATTCTATTGGCCATAACCATAACAACTACTGTTCAAAGTCTTAATGTTCTGATTTGTTTCAAAGCTGGTACACAGATGTGTGTCACCTTGATCTGATGAACACTCAATCCAATCATATTCTGTCATAAATACTGTATGTCATTCTCTTGTCACCTTGTCATATGCGCCTGCCTCACTCTGTCCAAAATAACGTCCATCCTGTCCAGATACAACCACTCTGTTGGCGAGTGAGCGAGGCAGAAAAGACTCCAGGGTTTTTGCAAGCCAGTCTCGTCTGTGAGGATCTGGTTCATTACAGCACAGAAAGGCTGAAACACAGCAGAGATCCACATTACTTTTAAAAAATAGATGAAAAAAAAAACTACAAAGTAGAAAAGAAAATTCTGTCAAACATAGTTGCTTTACCGGGAGTGGCTGTCTGCATTATAGCTACAGCTTTGCCTCCTGGAGCGGAGCAAAGATCCAAAACATTTTCTCCATCTTTGACTTGCAAAGCCAGCACTGGGAGCAGAGAGGCAGCATTCAGGAGGTAGTACTGCTTCAGTTGGCCAGGCCTGTGAGCCTGGGAGGGGAAACGCTGTGGATATGGATGGATATAACACTGCAGAGCAGGACTGGGTGAACTCACTGTTTGAATCAGTGAATGAGAGCCACAATCAGGGTAGATTTGTGAATCATCAGAGTTAGGAGAACAGGAGATTAGGTGAGATAGTTGGGACTTTGCTTCTGATTTCTCTTTAGATACAGTTGTTGAGTTTTTATACAGCAATGTGGAGGCATCTATCTGTGGAATGAAACTGGAAAAGCCTTTCGAGTGAAGGATGTGTTTAACGTCTGTCAGGGTGGTGAAGCGGTTGAGCATGACACCGTACTGCCAGGAGTTAGGATCCAGCAGCACTGCCCTGCAGAAGAGAAATAACACAAATGAAATAAGAATTATAACAGCAATGTTTTACTTTTTATGCACTATGTTACCTTGCAGATATCCATAAGTTTCCAAGTTCCTGACTGTACTGCTGATCAAAGTAGTCCAGCACCGCTTTACAAGGGGTTCTCTCTTTCTTACGCCTTTTTATGGTTACCTGTTGTAATAATGCGGTTACTGAATATTAGTTGTAGTTTGTACCTTGAGGCAGAGCAAATGAAATCTTGCTAAGGGTGAGAGAAAAAAAAGCATAGACTCCAACTACTGGCCCATAAATTAGTGTAGACAAGAAAACTGCTTGTGATGTCACACTCGCAGTGGAACTTCTAAATTATTGGATCATTCTCAAAGGTATTAAAAAAATATATACATACATAAGAGTTTTTTTACAGTTAAGCTTATCATTTACAAATAACAGCAATAATACGGATAATAAATGTCATAAATATGCACCGGATGACGACGCTAAACTAGAAGGGGGGAACGCCCCTTTAAAAGGTGAACCTGTGGTTAAAACTGCTAGTTTATAGCGCCCCTGGTTTGTAAATTGTCTACAACAGATACACAAACTGTTGGATATTTCGCTTTAAACACATAAAATGGCGAGAATTAAATTGTATGGCTGTTTACCTCGTTGTTTTCTTCTTTCTGCTCAGTCAGGTCTACGCCGGACTTCGGAGCCGTGTGAGAGTTACACCAACAAAACCACCGCACATTTTCAGTCTTATAGAAAAATATTCTCCCTTCAGTGTGAACCCGAAGAATTGAGAGAAAATATTTATACATCCGTCTACTTACTTTAACCCTCTCAGTGAACTTACATTAATACATTATCAAAACAGAAATTTATTCCGTGGCTAAACTAACGCTGCGGTAGTGTGCGTTCATCAAACCCTTCCCCGAGCAAACGGAAGGTGACGTTAGTTCCGCCTGACAAATCTTTCAAATAAAATAGATAGCAAAATCACAAATGGCATAATTCACCCGAGACATGTGTGTGTGGCATCAGTGGTGGTGTCATCAACACCCCTGGATAAATTAAATTACTCTTTGCTGTTACAGTACGATGGTTTGTCTATTTAAAGATGGGAAACTAAAGGAAGTATGTATGCTCCAGCAATTATGCATGGGGATTTATCTTTCTATACAATTGCTAAGTGGAGTAGTGGAGAAATGGATGGCCAAGTTTGGTGAGAATGTACTCCTCTCAAACACCTTTGAGAAGATTTATAATGCTTTTGGTTTGGTTTAGAAAATGCCATTAGCCATAAAATCAAGTGCAAAGCTACATCAGGACAGTGAAGATTGTTAGAGCAATTGTTGAACCTGGCTTTGGAATAACGTTTCAATATGTGGTTGTAAAGTACAGGTCTCTACATTGTTTTGGCTTTATAGTGATTATAGCAGAAATGGAGGCAAATATACGCTTAAGCTACTGGATTTTTCTGACAAAGATATCATTGTCTGAAATTAAATGTACTGCTATATATATATATATATATATATATAATAAACATGGTGATGTTTTCTTTTACCTTTGAAACATCTGGAGCAAATTTCAATGAACAAAAATTAAGTTCTTTTCTTTCAAGAAATATAATTAAAACTTTATTAAGGAAGTTTTCCTATCCCTGGGACTGTCAGAACACTGGCAAAAAACTGTATGACTTTAAGTGCTGCTGAGGAAACACAACGTACACACTGTTGGAACAACAAACAGAAATACTTGATGAATTAAATTTTGTTTACTTGTTACTTGATGTTTTATCGTTCTGTTAACAAAAACATTTGAAATATACAATATGATGACAAAACCATCATTAGAACACAATGATTTTGGTTTGTCAGTGTTTCATTCAGTCACATCAGTGGATTCACAAAATGATTCGACACCAATGACCAAGAATAGGCAACACCAAAGAACTGAGGAAGCAACCATTCATGGGCATATTGAACTGATATTTCTTGTCACCATGGTGATGTTTCCCTTTAGAACAGCTGCCAGATTTGTTACATGGCAAACAGAATTAGGAAGGCAACCATCAGACAGAAGAGACCCATGGCTTCAGACAGCGCAAAGCCCAAGATGGCATAGGAAAAGAGCTGCTGCTTCAGAGAGGGGTTCCTGGTGAAACAAAAACCGTATATGCTATCAATAAACTACAGAGACAATGTAAAAAAAACAGATAGTATGTATGGTATGTTGATTACAATGTGAAGAATTTTTTCTATCAATTAATAGAAGGCAATTGCAAAACACATACTAACTTTACTGTGATGAACAATTTTCTAACTTACAATTGCCCCAAAACACTATTTGCCTCAGTTTTAATTGGAATATTCTATCCCTACAAACAAATTTCTTCACAGATATGTACTTCTTATAGATTATATTATAAATTAGATAAAAATTATATTAAAAACACGTCATTCAGTTTTTTTGGGGTGACAAACAAACTAACATAAAACGACAGATTATGTTAACCTACCTAGCATATCCGATGATAAGGCTACCAAAAACTGTTCCAATTCCGGCTCCGGATCCAGCCACTCCCACCGTGGCAGCTCCTGCACCAATGAATTTTGCGGCAGTGTCAATGTCACGGCTCACCGCAGAAGTCTGGAATCCCCGAATTGCCATCTGCTGAGAGTAGGCTGTGCTACTCTGTGGGGCCAGAAGTGAAGCAGTCTGAAATGTATGAATGAACATTTTCATTACAAGAATTCATCGAGTTCTAAATTGTAACAGTTAGAACATTCCATGGAATTTTATACTAATTGTTATTGAAAATCTTACACAACACTTTGGGTAAAATAACTGAAACATGGTCAACAACATAATGGGTTTGCGATTCATAAAGCTGTCAAAACTTCAAAGTGGCCCTCTTCTGTGACTTGGTTGTAGAATTTTCAGTTATAACTTGCAGATGTGATATTTGCTCACCTCCACCTTCTTGGCATCTGACACCACTGTTGCTGCGAGTGGCCTGCATAGTGCCCGAGATCCAGCACGGACCTATATAAGCAAAACATTTCATTATGGCAAATGAACTGGTAACATCGCTGACTTACATTTGTTATCTGTATGCAGTTGTGGTAACAGACGTTATATCCTACAGCAAAATTTGATTTACAGACCACCATTTCCCCCCCAAAACCACAGAGGCAACAGCCTCGTATAATCTCATAACATCCATTCGAACTTACTATTTATTCCATATTATACTTATATATTTAAATAATGCATGAGAGTACTAACGTAAAACAAGTTTCAATTTTCAGTAAAATACTTTAGCCGTGGCTTTTAGATCTGTCTCTTCTCTGTGTTTGTAAAAGAGAAACATCTAAATAAAGCACAAGATGGCAAAGGAGAGGGAATGATTCCATGCATCTGGCTCTCGTTATCCTAATTACATTTCTGCAGAGTAAAGATAAAGATATCACATAAAATCTAAATTGTGTCCAGTTGAGAATTACATCTCCTTGGGAGTTGCATCTATAACCCAATGTTTGAAGAACTAGTAGGGAAAACAACTTTGTCCCATTATAGTATGAATGAAAAATTCACACCCTATTCAACAGTTTCATAACGGTTTGAAAATGTCTCGTCCTGCCAAACATTTTTATAGTACTGTCTATTTATGCTACATGGACTACTACTATCAATAACAATAATAACAACAACAACGAGTGCGTAAGTGGTGAGTCATGTTATTAGTTACACCTTGTAGTGATGGGTTATTAAATTTTCTTTTGCAGATTTCAAGTGGGTGACTGACCTCTTCCCCAAGCCCTCAGAACTAGGACACCTTTGCAGAGGTTAACAGTAGCTAACTTTAGCAGAAGGTCAAACAGAGCCGGAAATCTGATTGTGAGGCTAAACGGTTGGTACTGCTGGTTATTTCGCTGTGATAAGGCAGTGGAGAGCACTTCTATTATTTGTATAAGACAATCTCATTTCAACAGGACGAGTGAAGCCGTCATGCTTCATTCGTTCATCAAACTCACCAGAGAGGGCGTGGAGACGAACTTAGCACAGGCGTACATTGTGTTCAAGATTGCTCAGGTCAAACAAGAGAGCTGGATGTGACTCGGAATCAGTTACCTGTCTGCACAAACAACAAAAACAGCTTCTATTAGTGACTTTAACATGCATGAAGATCCCTGATCAATTCAAATCGTGATTGCAAGAGCGAGCGGATACACACAAGTAAGGTCAAGATTAGCTGCACGCCGAACAACGTCGCTGAAGACAAGCAACTAACAAACTAAGAAGGCAGAACAATGTTGCAGATCAACACAGATACCAGGATAAATGAGCAGATTAAAAAGACACGACTTTATATGTCTAGAAAGTCATCTTATAGCAGTAGGTGAGAGCTCTTACCGGACTGTTGTAGAGGTCGAACACGCGAGAGGACTGCGCATGCGTCGTATCTCACGTATACGGTTTAGTTTCCGGTGTTATGTTACTTTATGTACACAGAGTCATTTAATTCCAAACGTGTCTAAACTGACGTGTATAAAACAAACACTTAAACCACGTTAATTCAAACCACATCATATTTCAAAAGATTGTATTGTCCGCAAAGTGAATATATTCTTGTTCACCTTGAGGTTTGCAGGAAAACGTACTTGCTATATACTGCCGCCTAGTGGATATTTCTGGAAGTTAGAATATTGCAGGGGTTTGTACATTATGTTGTTCCAAAAGTGTTCTAACGAATAGCCTGTGCTATGTATTCTTCAAATGTTTATTTGTAATTGAGTTGCAATAGGTTTAATAGAAAAATGCTCATGAGAAGAGCTGGATATTTACAATCTGTATCTTTAATGGAACTGTTTAATTTGCATCATGGAATGTATTTAGTATTGTTTATTTATGCAGGACTTTATTGTTTCTGTTTTGTGCCCATATTCATGTTCATGCTGCAAAAACAAACATCCCCATGTGAATGTCTATTCTATCTTATCTTTAGTAAGATGACCATAATAACACAAGACATGAAAAATATAATGCAATCAAATCAACACAGTCCAACATTATAACGCATTTTTAAGAGGGTATCGGTAAAGATTGATTGTTGATTGCATAGCATATTTCGCACGAGTATTTTCATGGATGTAACCAGTGCCACCATAAAATTATAGCCGGTTATTTCAGAACTGATGCATGCATGATATTGAATCTGAGTTGAATCTGCACTTTGTAGAGATCTCATTTTACAGTTACATTTTTATTAGTGGAATCAATGACGATGGATGGAACAATAAGTTAAAGTCCCACCTCTGTTCCTGGATTTATAAATTTTGGGAACACTCACTTACTCACGTTATACTGGCTTTGATCAAAACTGACCCCTACAAACTGAAGCTATATCAAATAAGAGTTTGTTTGTTAGTTTTCTTCATGTATACAATACCTGAGAACACAGATTTTCATAAGATTACAGTATTTCAAATGAATGCACTGAACATTTCAGATTTGACTGCTGCACCTTTGGAAGGTTTTGAAAGATGAGGCATCCAGGAACATGAAGGTACAGTATGTACAAATTTGAAGTTCACAATTGAGCTGCTATAACATAACATAACCACCAGGGGGCAGACACGCACCATGCCCTGCACACAGCGGCGAGAGCGAGGCGTCTTTTGAAACAGCAGGGCACTGTGTATGAGAGATAAGACTTATTACATTATCAACCTGAAGATTAAAGGCATGCAGACGTAAAATATTGAAATTCTAATTGAACTGACCTCAAACCGCTTAAGAAATATGCTCATATTCGTGTCGTCCGTTGAGTTTATACAGGTATATTGAAAGCTTTGTGAATTATATTATAGCACCAACTACTTTGCATAATCGCGCATTGGATGCTCACAGCTAAATTGCAAATAAATCGGATTTGTAGTTTGGTGGATGTTTATGATGGTGTTGATGCTTCACTTCTTATCGAAACATCTCAGTACACTGCAGAAAATATCCCCGGATATGGAGATAACAATACAGATGTGCGTTATGTTGCTTATGATTGCAACCAGCAATTGTTATACAGTAACAATTTGGGTTTTTGAATTGAATTCTCCCTGAAGTCACTGCGTCCATCCTCGGTCACGATGATTATCTTTGACGATCTAAAAAAGACGGATGTCTGTATTGGCACAAATTCATTCAGATGGACATATTAAAACACTTTACTTCATTATCTCGGGCCGAATCCTTCGCGCGTAGGATGTCCATTATCTATGTTTAATATCTGAGCGCATCTCCGAGTGCATGTTTTGCCTCGCTCTGTCTTTAAGTGGGTTTCCCTCCTTGAGCCTTCATCCCTGTCCGCCCCCTCACTAGATGCTTCATTTGGCGTTGCGGAAGGGAGATTCCTCAGCTCTTCCAGTCATACCTCCCCCCTCCGCTGTGTGATGTTACCGTTACGCACCACTATAATAAGCGGAGACGTGACTCTCCGGGGCGAATCCCTGCCGACGTCACTCCCAGACCTTCATAAATAGGCCGAGCAACAACTCTGAGCAGACTGAAGCCAAACCTCGTTTTATACAGCAGCATCGCTACAAACAGGATTACTGGATTTCCTCCGTTGGATTTATTTTCCAGCACAGAGTGAGTTTATGACATTTTAATGATAATTAGAATGAGTGAGACGCTGTAGGACAGTTCTGTTGGAAGCTGTAGTATTTCCAAACAGGTGGCAAACTATATCTTAAAAGCAAGAACTGACCAAGAACTTAATACCACAGAGTAGTGCGTGCTATACCTTTATGTCGTTAACATTTTTATACGAGGTATACGTCATGTTATTACACTCTGGCTCTCTCCTGCTCTGCCGATTGCAACTATCCCGCTTTTTAACATTTTTACGCACGGCGCATCCGTCCACAGATCCGATAATCACCATGACTTTGAACAAGGGTGACAAACTGCGGAACATGGACAAGAGGAGAGGCAGCGTGCCGTTTCCCATGAACCTGCCCAACCTGCACCGGAGAAGCATGCCCGTGGACGACAGGGACCTGCGCGCCACGATGCCGCAGACGGGGCAAACCGACGAGCTCTCCAACCTCCTGCGCTGCACCTCCTATTCACCGGGGGAGCAGCACCGGGGAAGCTGCGCCTCAGACTCCTCCGACTCCGTCATCTCCACCGGCAGTGAGGCGGACAACCAGGTGTACAAGGTGGTTCTGCTCGGGGAGCACGGAGTGGGCAAGTCCAGCCTGGCGCGCGTCTTCGGAGGGGTTGAGGATGCTGGTCACGACTGCGATGAAACAGGTAAGCGGTGATGCTGATGAGGATGAGTCATCATCTCCAGCGGCAAGCCACTCTGACACACACACACATACACACACACACTCACATTTACCCTCACTGTTCATTGTTCAAGAACATCTAATCAATCTGTGAAAATGATTTTAATGACATCGAATTTTGAACTTGATATTATTTATCTTAAAGATTAAAGGCAAACACAAACGCAAGCGACATCATCATTAATTCTGAAAAGATTACAAAAGAGTCACATGGAGCAGAAAGTGTAGTTGATGGATTTGTGAGAAAAAAGGGGAATCTTGTCATGTTGGCATGCAACGGTGCACATTCATTGATTATTGCTATTTCCATCTAGACAGAGAGGCACCACCATTACCCTCACCATTACAGCTGTTAGAATCCGATAACAGCCAAAGGAAAATCAACCAGAAAACACCATAAAGTCCTGGTTGCAAACAGTAACAACCAAACTGTACCATAATTTATCCACTATCCACTTCAATATATACGCCACAAAAGGACCAAAACCATTGTCAAACACACACACACACAGAAACAAACAAAGCTTTGGTTGTTTTCAGTTTGTGTAAAGATTTCCTTTGTCTCTCCTCAGGAAACACATATGACAGATCTATCATCGTGGATGAAGAAGAGGCATCCATTATGTTATATGACATCTGGGAGCAGGTGAGGATCTTCATTAACATTAACACTGATTTAATAAATGTTCAAACCCAAAGCGATGCATGTGGTTTGACTTTTCTTCCTCCTTTTTTTTCCTTTCCTGAAGGATAACAGTCAGTGGCTGAAGGAACAGTGCATGAGGATGGGAGACGCCTACATCATTGTGTACTCGGTGACAGACAAGTCGAGCTTCGAGAAGGCGTCGGAGCTGCGAATTCAGCTGCGCCGTGCCAGGCAGTCCGAGAACATTCCCATAATCCTCGTGGGCAACAAGAGCGACCTGGTGCGGTCCAGAGAGGTGTCTGTAGACGGTGAGTCACAGGGATCAGTCCTCCGCTCTGACTTAAGTCCCCTTTGAAATAAAAAATGCACCACGGGGTAAATACGTTTGGCCACTGTAGGTTTTCAGGCGAAGGAAGTGAGTTTTAAAGAACAGAACAGACTCTGAAGACTTGATGAAATATTTACCCTTCGATGATTAAAAGCAAGCCAGAGGCTCAGTTTGCGGTTTGGTGTTCATGATGGGATCAGACAGAACTGCTGCTTTGCCCTGACCAGTTTTGGCTGGTTCAGCCAAAATTTCTCACTTCAGTGCTCAGGGTCAGCGCAGGCTCAGAAATACCACTGATGCTATTAGTGAAAGCTCTGAAGCTCGAACCATCCAGGACACATTTGCATTTAGCTGGGGGAGGCCTTTAGTTTCCACTTTTCCACCCAAATCTCCTCGCGCTGGTGTTTTAAATGTTTTCCTACGTGCACCCCGACCAAGTTCTGATCTTGTCCTCTCCCACATTGCAGAGGGGAGCGCCTGTGCAGTGGTGTTTGACTGCAAGTTCATCGAGACGTCCGCGTCGCTCCACCACAACGTGCAGGCTCTGTTCGAGGGCATCGTCCGACAGATCCGCTTGAGGAAAGACAGCAAGGAGGAGAACGCACGACGCATGGCCAACTGCAGGCGCCGAGAGAGCATCGGGAAGAAAGCCAAGCGGTTTCTGGGCCGCATGGTTGCACGCAAGAACAAGAAGATGGCTTTCAGGCAGAAGTCAAAGTCCTGTCACGACCTGACAGTTCTCTGAGGAACACAAGCGAGACATGGACTTTTTCCTTTGGCCTCTGAAGACCAGAAGCTGTGTGTGTTTTAACACTAACCCTAAAGGACTAATAGAACTGTACAGAAATCCAATATATTTTTATTTTTAGACACCAACCAAAAAGAAATAGACTAAATTAATAAACCCTGAGTGACATTATTCAAGTCATATCATGATAACAGTGATAATCTGCATGATGCTTCGCAAACCTTTATTTTGAAGTATTGTTTGTCTGCCTTGCTGTCATAGTATGATCAGTATGTACGGTAATACCACAAAGGCTTATTCGTGGGAGTTTGCAAAGAGTGTTTTGCTATGGGGTTATTGTTAGGCCCCTTTGTTGGAGGGTATTTGTGTATATACTGTAACCTGTACGACGCTAATCGAAACATACATCTCATCGTCCTAAACAATAAGGTAAAGGATCACAATGCTAGGTTACCTGGAGTCATATTTACTTGAAATGCGGTACGCAGGTTCGTACCTCGGCTAAGTTACTGAGGATTAGTCAGTTCGTTGCACAAGTGAGAGAGAAATCACGCTATTCTGTGTTGTTCCATAACATTGAATCAGGTTGTGAATGTATGGGTAAAGCAATAAATTATACTCGTTGTGAATCATGACATTATTTGGGAAATTCTTTGTTTACGTTGATTTCTTTTTGCAATAAAAAGATGAAATCCAAATGTTTAAGGCTCACCGTGATGTTTTCCACCACAAGCAGAATGCAACATTTGGTCCAGGTCATTTACATCCTCATGAATATGCAGCTGATGCTATCGCTGGAATGGAACCTCACTGGCCATTGGTTTTATAGGAAGGAGATATGGTGGTTAAGCATGTTTATGTGAACGTGTTAACCATTAATCCACAGAGGGGATACAAGAAGGCAGTTTTTCCACACAATTTAAACTCCTCTCACACCTCTCAGAGGGAGCACACACACACCGTTCAGAGCAGGTAAGACACAAAGGGGAAGCATTTTCTTGCTGGGAATTGGATTTAATTTGAGTGTTTGCGTCTTCATCATAATCTTCTGCTGTAATTCAATGCTAATGACATTCAGCAGGCATTGCAGGAAGGAACGCTCGCTATCTGTTACTCATACACTTGCCCAAGTTGTGTGTTGCTGATGATAGAAAGGCAGACATTTCTCAAAAACCTGCAATGAAAATATCAAGTTTGCAATGGTGGCAAATTCCAATGTGGCAGACAGATTATATTGATTGCTTTTCCTGTGAATATGCAGCATTTACAGGGACTCATGGCAAACAAAGGAGCTCCACCCATGCTCATCGTAGGGCTCACAGTAAGAGCACTTTGTTTATTTTGACTACTCTTAATCATTATGGATTTCAGTCGGGCCGTGTCACTGAGTCAGAGTTGATATTTTTGCTTCATTAGCTGCTGAAGCTCTTCACACTTGTGCCATGCTCGGGGGAGAATGTGAAGATAGGTGTTCCTGAAAACTACAACGGCATTTTCCCGTGGTATCTGGCCAAGGTAAGGCGTCGAATTTTGTTCTTTATAGCCAAAAAGATGAACGTTTAACTGTCACTTTTTCTCATATTAAATCAATGTATACGTTAAATATAATTTAATTGTGTAGATATACTATCATAGTGGAATATCATTGAAATAATTGAATAAATCTCCTAATACTCATAAGTGTATGACTGACAGAAATTTTGAAATACATCATATTATTATAAATTTGTCAAATATTTCTTGTAGTGGTGACAAATCCCCAATCCTGGTGCCCAAATGTGCACGATTTCCAGCTTTCAAACAAATTCCACTCATCCACATTTCCATCTGAAAGCCCTCAGTATAAAACAAAACATAAAACATTTGGATTTTCAATTTTCAAGACTACACCGGTGAGACAAAGAGGAGAAAGAGAAGAGTGAGTTTTTGTGAGCCCATAGATAATCTGCGGCGAGCAATCTGATGATCTTTATGCAGAAAATAAAGGTGAGCGCACGACCTGCATTACTTCGGTGTTTTTCATCTTCCATCTGCACTCCAAGCCTGAAGATGAAGAACATTCTGCCGTCACCAGCAGACTATAATTGGAGTGTGAACAATGCTCATCAGGCATCAGGCCCTGCCTCTGCACTCAGTCCAGCTGGGTGGCAGGCGGGCTGTTTTTGTTCATACATGTCACTCAGGCAACCTCTGGATTGTGCAACGGCAAGAGTACGTGGCACTTTAATCGGTTGCGCTGTGAAATTGTCACATCTTGTATGAACCACGTGCATATTTTCGCACAGTTGGTTCGGACTCGGCGATATTAAAACACCGTTGAACCATTAATGGCAGAGCGGAGGCGTTAGACAATAACCACACTATGTGGATCGAAGTGGAAAGGACAATAATTGCTCAAGAATGGTTTGAGGTAAGAGCTATTCAGAAAAGGTTTTAATTATTCATTTTTTTCCTGTTTTTGCCGCTCGTTTGATCCGTTCGGCAAACTTTTCCTCCTCTTGTGGCCTTCTCTGATTTCAAAAGTGAAGACGTTTGGACACCAGTGGTCAATTTGAATACCAGGATAAAGGTGAAAAGAACATATGAAGGGTGCGGGAGTTAAAAAGGGACGAGCAGAGATCAACTGCAACCAGGACAGAGTTCCCAGGTCAACATTTCACCACCCAGAGTAATCAGTTTCATTTTAACCGGACATGTGACTTTCCACCGTCATTAAGGCAAACCACTTTCAAAATTTACCTTTCGAAGTGAAATTTAAGCAAGCGCCCGTCTTTATCTGTTGCTGACATCACTAATTGCAGTATAGCCTATTCTTATCCTTAAACTTTATTGATTTTACATCAGTCTGGCTTTTTAAGTGATGATTTTGTATTCCGGTCCGTAGCTCCACAGCCTCCCGGCTAATTACAGCAACCTGGTGGTAACCGGGGACGATGAGGGGATATTTGGAGTGGATGCTGGATTTCTGTACGCTCTAAAACCACTGGACCGAGAGAAGCAGCCATCTTATTCTCTTCAGGTATCGCGTCAGGTCACGTCACATTACGTCATCCAATTATAACACGTCCCACTGTGTGCTATAGAGAACACCTATCACATGGTATAACAACATAAAACATGACAATGGATCCTATCTGATATTATAAGGCAACACGCTTACAGATTTTGGGTGCGTTTGTGTTCTTTAGTTGTCTTACAGAACATCCGTGCACCGTCAGACGTTCACCGTGGAGGTGTGTGTCATCGACAAGAACGACAACGTGCCTACTTTCATAGAGGAGAGCATGAGGGGCAGCGTGCAGCTCGGACTACTCAAAGGTACAACAACCCTGAGAGACGGTGTCCAGCTGTTACAATCTGAAAAAAAAATAAAAATGTACATATGAAATTTTAATACTATTCCCCAAAGCTACATAAACATAATGTAGGAAAGTAAAGCAGAATATAATGATTAAAAAGGTGAGATTCACTTATTTGGATTTCAGTTTTATTTTATTGTTTGGATAACAACGAACAACATGTAAGAATAATCAAAATAATCTATTTTTTGAGAATTTAGGAACAACTAAAAGGGTTGAATTCAAGATTATCTTAACGAAAGACTGTTTTGAATAAGAAGATAGTGAGCTACGGCTAAATAAAATCCTAGACTCTCCAACAGGGACCCTGCACGGCTCAACCAGAGCTACATATTAACCTGGGTGTTGTAGCCACTCTGTTCTCTTGCAACCAAAGTTTGACCATTTAGCTCATTCCCCAGATTCTGTGTGTGTGTGTGTGTGTGTCTGTGTGTGTGTGTGTTTGGTTGGAGTGTGAGCACCGATCAGCATAATGCGATGATACATCCTGTGAAGTCTGTGACACGCGTGACCGCCTGTTTTTTCCCCCCGTCAGGGATCCCATTCATGCAGGTGGAGGCCCTGGACCGTGACGAGCGCAACACACCCCACGCCGACCTGCGTTTCAGTTTGATGGAGCAGACGCCCAGGATTCCCTCCAGTCAGATGTTCTTCATCGACTCTGTCACCGGAGAGGTCTCCCTCACAGAGGAAGGTCAAAGACATTAAGACATCCGTACACAACACACATTAGCCGGATTTATCTATAGACATTTACAACCCTCATCCTGCCAGTTAGACCTTTAAAGTATGACGCTATGGTGCTAATACATTAAGCAATTAGACGATATAAACACACACACACACATTATCGATGCAGCCAAGTCCAGTATGCTGCTGCTATTTCTGGAGTTGTGGTGTTGCCCTTTGTTGCTGCTTGGCAGGAGCTGGATGACTTTCACACTTGTGTGTCCCTTCCAGCCCACACTGCTGCTTCTTTTAAAACCTTTTCATGGCAGCAAACATAAAAAAAAAATGTTTTTTTACCTTCCCTGCAGGCCATCTCTGTCTGATGGTTGTGGTTTCTAACATGGTTGGTTTGGAGTTTTATTTGCTTTTGACTCTAGCAAGAAGCGAGTCCAGTGAAATATTTCCATTATATTAACGCTGTATTGTTACACTCTATGGAAAGATGCATTCATTGACTTTCCTATGGTGGAATATTAAAATGTTGCAACCACAGGAGCCTCCACTCTGGACCCGGAGATGTGTGGTCGTTATAAGCTCTTAGTGATGGTGAAGGACATGGGCGGAAAGGCAAACGCGTTCTTCTCGACCCGCATCGTTACCGTCGAGGTGACTGGAAACACTTGGGCATCGCCTGACCCTGTGCGGCTCCAGGAGAACCTCCCGGGCCCGTACCCCATCCCCATCTCACAGGTGAGACAGCGTAACCCCACCCTTGCCCCCAAACCCAGCCGCTCTCCATCTCTGTTAAAAATATTGTTTCATATACAGCAGTCACTACGTTAACCAACCCAGTGCTGACGTTGTTGTTAATGCTGTTCCTCTTGCGGTGTTGTATTACCATAAACCAAACGCTTTGTCAATACACAGGGTTGAGTAAAGTGGCATTGTGTTGCTGCTGCTGTTTTTAGCGTCTCATGGGTCCTCCTAAGTGACCAAATACTGAAATATTGATTATGCTCAAATGCCACAGTTCCGTTCAGGCTACCATGACTGAGTCACTTAAACTCCCATAATCACTCTGTCTACCTGCCACCACCATAACACTGTCAGCCTCAAGGCCAGCAGGTGGGCCCTAAAATAGAACTCTGGCTGTAATATCTTGAGGCTTATTTTTAAGTGAATGTGAATAAGTCCGTCCTTATGCTGGGAGTCGGAGAAGCAGACTGTCGAGATGATTACAAATCCTGGAGCATCTCCGAAAACAGCTTTCCTTCTATGGCTTTACTCCTTTCTACATATGTGCCCCGTAATATCTTCGCTGTTATACAACCTTTGTTGTGTTCAAAAGTCTGGTTTGGCAACGACAGCGTCCAAATGTGTTACTATTTTTTCCTTAAAACCGCAAAATTGAAAATGAATACTAGGACATATACTTGGTGAGATCTATCTATCTATCTATCTATCTATCTATCTATCTATCTATCTATCTATCTAAATCTTTGCTGACACAGGTGGAGGTTCTACATTTACTTAAAATATTCTTTTGTTGTTTTTTTTAACTTAAACAAAATGGTAGTTCATTTATAATGGTAATATGCAAAATTATGAGTGTTGCAGGATGTAAATTGTGTGTATCAACTACGTGTAGTGTAAGTAGAAATGGATGGATGCCATTATGTTTTGAATCAATACGTTAACAACATCAACTAAGTGATTTGGTTGCTTAGCCTTGATGTTCTGTTCCCCCATTGATCACCTTTTACGGCTATTTTCACCTCTAATGTAAAAGTAGCTCGATGTAATGACAGGGACATAGCACCTCGATATTTGATTTTGATATAGTGTACCTGCCATCCATTACCAGGTACCAGATAACTCAGTATGTATCAGCTCTGCTCTTGCCGGGGCCTTCGCTTGCTGCATTATTAGCCATATCAACTTCAGTCGTTACGTGTCTATAAATAACTCAAAAGCCTGAGAGGTTCTGTGAGATGGAAAGAAAACATTACAGTTGGTCGCCAGTTGCTGTTATCATTTCTGAAGAGATTTCAAAGTATACTTCAATTGTTCTCAAAACCAAAATTTCTACTCGAGGCGCTCATCCGTGCAGCCTTGGTTGCATTGTTTCACAATTTCTGAGCGTCTCTGGGTCCGGTAGGTATTTCACATTACCTCCTCCGCCTACAGCTTTCTCCCACCTCCCCCTCACTCGCCCTCAGCCGCTCGTCGCCTCTGTTCTAACAGCCCCTTCCACCCACTGAAAACGTGTGGATTCACAAGTGTGGGCACATTTGATTTTCTTTCCTTATTCTTAAAGGCCTCTTTAAATCCCCTGTAGTATCATGGAGGCGTGATTCCTAACACATGATGCCATTAAACGCTGTTTGATGACTGGAAAGACACATTTCTCATTTTTATATAGACAATGCAGATTCCTTTTATCTACGTATCTTCAGCTTTATCCGACAAGAAAAAAGAAAGCCATTAAGCTCAATGAATCCTCAGTATCTTCCGTTCCGTCATCCAATGACACGCTGTCTACATGGGGGAAACCTGATTTCGCCCCCATACTGAATGATTGCACTGCTGTGCTCAGTGGGTGGTGGGGGACTCACCGCCGTTATGACGCATACAGAGATAGTCATGTTCAAGGACCCACTCTATGGATCTCACCCCCCACCGTCTCACATAATGGATCGGTCGTGTCTCTCTATCTGCTGCTGACTGACACCATAAATAACATAGGGAAATCTGGGCAGATGTTCAGAATCACACATGAGTCTGTGATGATTTTTGTTGTTTACCTTCATCTGCATTAGGTAATATAGTCGGGACTATCTGTTGAATATTTACAAGCGTAGTAATGATTGTCAGATACGATTATGTAATCATGCGCGTATCTGACTAATACCATAACCAGATTAAGAGCTAAAGGAGGCGGTTGGGAGGATATTAGCTGCATTATTCAGGCTCCAAATGTGCACTTAAATGCATAAATTGTTTCATTGCTCCTAATCTGAGTTTTATTAACACCTTGTGATCCGTACTGATGATGATGTCCAGCATATGTGTTAATCTCTGGTGTTGCGTGGATACATAGAAGCCTACGTAACATCACATACTGTTGATATAATAGTAGTTAGTAGTTACAACAAATAGAGACTGTCGGTGTAACCCGACTATCAAAACATTTACATTGCGCCTCGATGTGATTACCATAATAATATTCCAATGATATTCCAGCGTGTTCTGATGATGTATTAATTGTAGATTATTCTGCACATTAGCGTAAACTGTTAAACGTAAGCGATGGCTCTCCGGCCCTGGGTGTCGAGTAGAAGCGTACGTGCAGACGCAGCGAAGCTCGAGCGCGAACCGTCAGAGGAGACAGAAGGTGCTCTGCAACGTGAAACACTGACACGGGCAAAACAGATGACTTCATAAACGTGCCGTATGGACCTATATATAGTGGAAGCATCGATCATTAATCAAGTCTTCAAACACATCGCTTTAAAGCTCAGTGATCCAGAAACACGCCATAACACTGAGAGGCAGCCAGCTGTGTGAAGTGACTCCATGTATACAAAAGCATAGCATTTGGGCAGCCATCTCCAAAACAAGGGAGGAGTGTGTGACAGTGAGTTGAGGAGATACACATGCCCCGGGTGTGTATCAGCTGTGCTTCTCTCCTTGTTGGGTGCTGTTTGATGGCTACTACGCCTCTTTTTCGGCCGGGCTGCACAGGCCTGTGTCAAGGGCTGTAAAGCAGAGTGGAAAATCCCCTTCAGCCTGCTTAGTTAGTTTTGGCTGTGCTCTCTGTTCCACATCATTGTCAGTGCATTTGGTTGGCTCCTTATCAAGTAAACACATGGTAGCCCAGCTTTGTACTTATACATCATGCAGGTACCGTCGAATAGATTTCTGAATTTACACTGCGTGTTAATTTTCCCCCTGCACCAACACTGATACCACGATGTTTTTCCCGAGTTTAACAAGGTATCGCGTTCGCATTTTAGTCACGTTTTGGTTTACCATACTTGGACATGCTCGATTTAGTACGTTCAAAGCTTCTTTTTTTTATGTGTTTATGTAGGTTAAGTGGAGTGGAAGTCAGGCAGAGTACAGTCTGGAGGGGGAGTTTCCAGAGATGCTCTTCACCATCAGCAGAGAGGGAGTCATCTATCTCAACGCCCCTCTGGACAGAGAGACGCAAGACCAGGTCTGCGCTGCTGCAAGACTAACACCTCATAAATGTTACAGTTTGTCTCGACATTAAGGCTGTGAACTTAGAATGTGACACAAACAAGGAAAATGATGCTCATGGACTCTCCACAATGTTGGAAGTTACACGTCGGACTCCATGTAGGCGTGTTTTGCTTACACGAATACCATAATAAATATCTGCAGTGCCTCTAGAATTGAATTTGGTGTTTACAAACATTTCAATGCATCGTAATTATTTTCAGTAACACTTCGTAGCATTTTGTTTAGTTTGTTTATTTGCCGTCAAAAAGTAATCACTGGTTTCGGTACTGTAACATGTAATGCGTGCAGTTTATTTATTCAGGCCCCCCTGGTATGCACCGTAGCAGCAAAGTAATGGAGAACGGCCTATTTTTAAAAACTGATGTTATTAAGGAAACAACCTAAACAATGAACAGCACGGCTACGGTCCTCCAACAAATCCAGCTTTAGATACAAGCCTTCTTAAATTATGTCATGGATTGAAATGTTTTATTCAAGTCTTATTCACTTCATCCTGCATGAAAGGATTATTATGTGCACTGGGATTACAAATTTAATTGTTTGCATTTGGCTCTTGAGGATTTTCACACAACTTACAGTAAGCCTTAAGCACTTTTAAGGGTTTGTTGAACTCATTTTGGCTTAGGAAGCACACAGAGGCAGTCAGCTACAATACATGTGATAATAAGATCATTCACTATTCACTCTTGTCTTCCAACTTTCACATTTCCTGAAAACGTGTCAATTTTATATCCTGTAGAAGTCTGGGCTTTCTTCAGAGAGACGAGATGGATGGCACACGCTGCTCTTCCACTTTGCTTAAAAGTCTTGTTTTCGTCAGAGATAACAAGACAAAAGACACAGACGCAATTTTCTCATGCTCAATGTCAGCCCAATTTGACAAAATAGTTTTCTTCTGAACCGTTTCCCATCGGTAGCATCATCAAAACACAGCTTGTTGCAGACTTTAATCAGTCAGTCGGCCCATCTGTTTGTCCATCCGTCCATCTGTCCGTCCCCCGGAATTGTAACCAGTATTGTAGAGTCAGTTTGTTGTTTTTATTCCCCGATGACTTTTCCCGATGTTCTGTGGGCTCTACGTCCTCCATCTGTGTAACCAGATGGGCACATCAGCCATGCTGCGACACTTCTTTTAACACCGTGCTTCTGTTTTTTCGCTGTGTTGTCAGTTCCACATCAGCATTGTGGTGGAACGTCCAGATGGAAGAGAGATTGCCAAACCTGTGGAGCTGAGAGTGATGGTGGGCGATGCCAATGATAACAGACCTACCTTTCCACAGGCACAGTACCACACCGTGGTCAAAGAGCTGGCTGCTCGAGGTGACTGACTCATGCATTAGTCCAAGAAGAGTGGAGATGGGTTTCCAGGAAAATGCGTGGACAAGGCTTTAGTTTTGCTTGTAAACAACCCAAACATTTATAATTTCTTTTTTTTGCGAACTACTATCAGACGAGAATAGTACAGAAATAGTTCTACATGACTACTGTTGCACTGTTTACTCCGTGACAGGAATAGTGTTTCCCCACCGTGATAAAAAGGTGGAAGAAAGAAACACTGACAGGAAGGCACGCTGGTGTGATGAAAGGGCTCTGAGGGCCAGATACCTTTTTTAAAAGCAGATTAGGATTTTAGCCAGGACACCGGGGAAAGCACCCTCACTTCTACCGGCACTCATAAAAAGCACATGGTGTGTTGTGTCCACTGAGGTCCAGATATAAAAGCTTTTATAGATGCTGCTTTAAAATGGTTAATTCTTGGAAGAAAGTTATATGGGACAATCTGTTAGTCTAAATGGGATCATAGAATGATTCCTGATTGGTACTTTGAGCAGACAGCTGTGCAGACTCCTGGGGGCTGTAATACGGAAAATTCCAAACTGTGAAATCTTTATTAGTCTGGTAATTGGCAGTCCAGCATCATTTCAAGGATTTACTTTTACTATACCTTAATGGTGTGTCTTTTCCCCAGGGACGGAAATTCTGACTGTGCAAGCAGCTGATAATGATGATCCCAAGACAGATAACGTGCGAATCTTCTACCGTCTAGTCGGTCAAATTCCAGAAAGTCCTCGTGCACTCTTTAGGGTGGATCGGGACTCGGGAGTCATCTCTGTCCAAGCAGACAGTATGGAGGGTACAGCGCCGCAGTACACACTCACCATCACTGCTGAGGATGCAAAAGGTGACGAGACTGGTGCAGACACCAAAATATTCAACCTCTCTGAGATTCCATTTCCTATTTTCCTTAATTTCAGGTACACTTTGTTATCATCTTATCAGGGCAGAATTAGGATAACAACAAATTTATACATGCCGCCCATAAACATACATGCATAAATATGTAAGTTATTCTAAAATATATAAACTATAAAATATTTTGGGTGATTATTATGTCCTATCAGTGCATTAAGCAAGGAATCCTTGTAAATATACTATCATATCCCTTCATTTGATACATTTGCTTTTTTTTTTTATTTGATCTATTCAATCATAATAAGGTAGTTACATTCAAAAGAGGGATTGGTCCGGTCAAAAAATGCTTTGTTCACCAAGGACATTTCTCTCAGGGGGGCCATTAGTGAAAAACAAAATGCATTCAGTCAGCAAATTAAATCACAATACATGAGGGAGTTTCTGTTGTCTAACTAAATGCTCAGTCCATCTATAAAAGATGCTGCATCCCTTTTCTTTGACCTTTGCAGTTAAAGGAGAAAATTTTTGAGTGAGAGAGTGAGGGTGAGATTTTTAATTGATAGAAATTGGATCATGAGGTCCTTGAATAAAAATGTACATAATGATGGCCATTTAGATTAACTTTCCTCAAATTTTCAACAAAATTCAACTTGCTAAAAACGAAAATGAGAGCTTGCGCACATTTCAGATATAGTCCTCAAAAACTCAAAGATGCAGATGGGATGCTATTAAAATAATCAGTGTCAGTGGTTTTGTGTTCCACCAAACCCCAAACCTCAAAAAAAGGCTATTGTTCCCCTTTGCCAACCACAATGGCCATCATATTAGTCTTAATGAAGAAACTAATGGCAGGAAGGAAAATGAAATGGCAAGTTGTCACAATGACGCAAGACGAAAGGTGCAGCACGGTGGATACACAACCACAAAACACTTACAGTTGTCTTATCTGTGTGAAAAACCCAGAGGCACCTTACACGTACGATGGCCTCTGGATTAGCGTTGGGTGTTGTGTGTGTGTGACTCAGGGATCAGGGTGTGACGGAGGCAATATAAAACACAAGCTGTTCATTTAACAGGCTGCGTTATGTTTGTGTGACGGACCGACCCTGACTCACTAACTGTGCTGTGATGATGTCCCTGGCAGGTCTGAACAGTTCCTGCACTGTGGTTGTGACAGTGCAAGATGAGAACAACAACGCTCCTATCTTCTCACAGCATGAGGTATGTATGCAGACAAACAGATTAAGATGTTAATGTCTTTAGCTGCTATTAAAGTGACAAATAATACAGAAAAAGAACATATTAAGGGTCAGTGGCCATAATAAGTGGCTATTCAACGCTGGACCGTGAATCCACTCTGCAGCTTACTGATCTAATTTTCCTGGCAGGGAACTAGATATGCCCTCTAATCTCAGGCTTATAGAGATGGCACTCTGTTATTATGGAGGAGTTTTATTCAGTTCTTTGTAGTCTAAATGGACATTGTTCCTTGACTTTAATCTGATTAAGCCTTTTTCATTTATTTAAAGCTAAATCTGCATCATCACCGCAGATTGAAAGCCACGAGCCATTAGTATGTTTAAAATAAACAGAGAATCAATGTCTCATCTATATGTGGGGATGATAACAGTCTCAAGTCAAAACAAGTCGAGTGTATTGGTGTAGCCCAGTTTCACATACAGGGTCTGTACAGGCCTGCGCAGAAATGGATCCTGACCCAATCCATCAATTTCCCCAATAAGGTGGGGAAATATAATATCTAAATATATAAATTAAATGCAACACCCGGTCCAGTACGAATGTATCCAATGTGAAATCATACAGTTTGTGCGATAGTCCAGTCAGAAGAGAACCACGATGGAGTCTCCAAATCAGTGAATACTATGAAATATAAATAGGAAACAAAAGTGTTTTCACAACTACATGATTTAGTCCAGTTGAAATGGACAAAATTCATACAGATCCAGCACTCAAACCTTCCCACCAAGACCCTTATGAGGATGTGGTCTCTATTCTGTAACAAATAACTGTGGAGTGGGTTGTTAACATTTGGAAAACTACACTTTTGATTACTCATCAAATCAAATGGATGCTGTGAAGCGGCTGTAAAATCTCATGCTTACCTGACACGTTTTTGCATGTGGTTGCGTGCATCAATTATCCTGTTCACCCATCTGATGTCAGCATGTGCGTAATGTGAAGCAATACACAGACATCATGCACTGAAATTCAGAATTTTACTGGCAAATGTTTGCTTGGTTATTCATTTTTCAGTTACTCTGCTTTTTGTGCACTACCTGAAATATGGGCTTATGCAATATAAGTAACTCATCTAATCTGAGCCTAAAAAAACAAACCATATGGTCAGGATGAGCAAGGTGTCAGTATTGATGGACACACTCAGAGAGCAGAATGCAGTGGGGCTGTAGTTCCCATCATTCGGGTGTAGCTCACATCTGCCAGTGTGAAGGAAAGATGCTAAAGATAGGTAGCCAGAGAAAAACCCCTTGCCTCCACCCACATATTTGCTATAATAGAAGAGTGAAAAGTCGTGAGGGCTTGGGTGTACAGGAGAATCATCGGGCTGCTACTCTCCCTCTCTCCCTCTCTCTCTCTCTTTCTGTCAGACCATACTGACACGGAAAGACTGCAAGGACATTATGAGCTGTGAAGGAATGTTTTATTTTAAGCAGAGAGAGGAGGTACGCTTTAAAATCTGTCATGAGATGCGGCGTTATAGTATGGATGACCAATATAGTATGTATATATTTTTATATTTAAATAAGTTTCCGTGTTAATCTGTATGTCCTTGCTCCAGTCAATCAAAACGCTAGAATCATCACCACGTGTCCTTCAAATGTTACTGTTGTTGTTTAATTACAATAAATGCACACGCACACACATACACACACACACACCAAGAGGTGGAAAATACTCTTGAGCAGGTCACGCCTGGGTAGAGCAGCTTTTTCCATGGGCCTGTGAAGGCAGCGCCATAGGGAGTGATGTGGGAGGCGAGTGTTGACAGGTGTGGGTTCAGGGACCCTGTGGATGGGGCAACCAGATCAGAGGCATGGCTGATTCACTCTAGGAGAGCTGTGAGTGGCAGATTAAACGGCTGTCTAAACGCACAGATGCTGGAGGAGCGGTGCGAATAAAGGTCAGCCTACACCAGCGTGGCCACGGGGGGCAAATGTAGACGCGCGTGGAGTCATATATACAATCACCACTGCACGGGTGCAATATAGAAGGCACCGAGGTCTGTAATAATGTTCAGCAGACCTCTGGCACAGTGTGAAGAGTCATACGGTGTAATTTATATAAATTCAATTCAAAAATGTTATTCAAATATTAACCAATAGGTCAACCATAACAAGAGTAAACATCAGCAGATGATGAGAAAGATGACAAATACATAACAGTAATCAAATGGTAATGATATACAAAAAATATAAAGAAAAAGTATAAAAAGTTAAAGTAAAAAGTAAAAAGTAAAAGTAAGTAAATATTTATCAAAAAAAATCATACTGATTATCAGCTGACGTTCTGTGGTGATTTCCTGTGCCTTTTAATCTCTCCTCCAGTATGGGCCCTTCCACATACCAGAGGACTCTCCAGCGGGCACCACAGTCACAGCTGTGCTGGCAGGAGATGCTGATGTTCGCGGAGGAGACAGCTGGCAGGTGAATTACCGCTTAGAGTCCGGGAACGAGGAGGAGGTCTTCACGTTAGTGACAGACAGGCAGACCAACGAAGTCTCACTTGTCCTCTCAAAGGTAAAGAACACACACCGTCCCGCATCGTCTGTGCAATTTCCACGTACACACACCCAAGATTTGGACTTACTTGTCTTTTATTTCTCACTCACATAACAACAAACAGTGGCTTTAACATGTGCAAGGGGGGATTCCTCTGATGTCCAAAACGGTGTTCACTGTGCTGCAAAAAAGAAAAAAGGCTATTCTGAGAGCGACAAAAATCAGCAGATGGCAAGTGACTGTCCCCAGTGTCCGTGCAGCCCAAAAGCAGCCAGCCATGCTAAATAACAAAGACAAAAACAAAACAAAAAGCCAAATAAATAATTCTGGGAAAGTTATGTAAAATGACAGTCGTTTCAAATTGGGTTTATGAGTGTGAGGTTCCAACAGAAAGGCCACTTCAAAAACGTCATACTTCACACCTCCAAATAAATAACAGAGATTCCAGATGACAATAGGACACTGTAGCCCAATAATCTCCCCCATCCCTAGGGGCTATTGCCCTTAATTTGCCTCCCATAATCCATCAGGGTATTTTGGGGTTGTGTGTGTGTGTGTGTGTGTGTGTGTGTGTGTCTGTGTGTGAGTTTGTGTCTTCTATGAA